>JAQGCC010002539.1:0-18100 GCA_034698905.1 Xestoiulus laeticollis | reverse complement strand
TTTCCAAAATTTTAATTACACAAGTCGCTGACTTGGCTGAGAGCTTTCCCCATAGGAAACGGGGTGTTTAGTTTCCCTTTAAATCATGTTTTTCACCAAGCCTGATGGATCTGCAGAGTTAAGAATCCGTATTCCTAATGCTGGCAACGTCAGCAATTTTTCCTATTCGGAGTTATTCATTAATTGTTAATTGGGATTAATGAATTGAACCTTGAATGGATGCCTAAAGCTATATAGCCAACAATATATGCATTTGTAAGCTAACATCCAAACGCAGCTAATCTCAAATTACACCCTCTAATCCAGTAGGCCTAAATATATTGTTTTTTCCCCTATTAGTAATGAACAATCGAAAATGTATGATTATGGACGATTTGCAAACTGGCAGAGAATTTTTCGTAGGCCTATAGCGTTTTATACTCTAGAACTCTAGGTCTATAGGGGATTCTTGTAAGAAATCCTGTTGAAATATACATGTTAAAGGGATTCAAGTAGGCCTACAAGTAACAATTCCTCAAACTTTTCTTCTTTACTGGTTTCTGAGTTCTGACATAAAAATTAAGGGAAAGTAATTATTTTGCCACAAACTAATTTTGTCACTAATTTTGTTTCGAACATTGACCGTAATCTCCATATTGCAGAATTTTGAAATGAGGCGTTGGTCCACTTCTGTCAGTTTATTTCTTTTCAAATATCGGGTTTGTGACAAGCTGAAGCACTTTCTGTATTTTAAACAATTTGTACAAAACGAGCTAAAATTGCATGGGTTTAGCCTACATATCCAGATCTCACTGTTATTTTTATTCTACCTGCGTTTAAATTTGACCTTGCAAACATAAATATATATTGCCATTTGGTGTTAGCCGTTAATTGTAAGTGGTTTATTTTACGATATGGGCATTGTCCTGAAAATTGTGCATTATCTAGAAATATGGTATACAGTGTATGCCTCCCATAGGGGAATACGGCTTGCAGATGTTTATGCTCAGAAATGATGCAAGACACGCATATAAACTGCTTTTATGTCGAATTACATCAACCAATTTTGGGAATCGGAATTGAGCAATAGGCAGATTTATTTGGACTATAAGCTACTGCCATAGCGTATAGAGGAGTATCTACTGCCAAGTTAAAAAGACCTTGAACAGCGTTTGGTGCTCTTTACAGTTTGTTAACCACCTATAGATCTTAAGTAATCGTATAGAAAACTTACCGGTACCATACGTTGAAACTGTAGTCACGGTGCTACGATCAAATTTGTATTTTATTCCTAAGACATACCATGGTGGCCGACTGTGAACGTACCCCCAGTGAGATAATGAAATTAGTTATCTGTTTGAGGTGCACCGAAGTAGTTCCAATTGCGTGGCAGTGTTTCATGTTTTGTTGTTTCGTGTGCCACTGTTTTGCCTGATAACCTTTTTAAAATTCGTTTTGTGACCACTGAGAGAGAAATTTTTAGCCCGTGTGTCTTTAAAAGACTTAAGGGGCGATATCTAGGACCAATACCATACATGTATCGTGTTGTTGAGGATTTAAAGACCCCAAAAGCTTTACGACCTTTTATCTTGAATATGTGTCACCTTTCAATTGACAAACAAAATGATGTAATCAACGCATCAACGTGCACAGTAACTATCACACAGCCTTCTTTCGAGGATATTGATAACAATTCTGACTCTCCCTACACTAGTGGTGTTTTTCTTTAATTTAGCACACACACCCAAATTTCAAATTTTCCCTTCTTGTAGATGGGCCTAACAGAAGGACATGGAAACTGAGTGGTTGCGCAAAAGAGATGGTGCGGCAGCTGTACGTCCAAGTTACCAAGCAGTGAATGGTGTTCAACAAGCCACGAGTGGAAACAGTAGCAGTGACGAAGAAATGATAGACCTAACCACGAACAAACCTGCCTCGGAAGGGCTGGAAGGTGCCCAGCTTCGCAGCTCGATCGGACTTCACGCCTCAGGTATTTTTCGTTTTATGCACAAAATGCAAAAACTCGAAGCGTAAACACACGATTTGAAAGTCGGCAGTTTGCTGCCAAATTACAGATAGTATGCCGTTTGAATTCGGCCTGGTAAATTTCATTGGTAACGGTATGCCGCAATGTTTGCAACCCCAAGTGCTGCAGCACAATTTTTTGTTTCTGAGATACGTTTTCAGAAATTAAATTTGATATAAAGTTGGTTGCAGGTGGTGACACTGTATTTGTGCCAGTTGTGTGTCATTTCACGATAAAGTGCACGTGAGAATTTGGACTCTGGGTCTCGGTAACCTTACACGTTATCTGTGCCAGAAAAATGGCGTCAACATTGTCATGCGAATTGTATAGACGTTTATCCAGCATTTTTAACTTTCTAATAAACGTTTACGTGAATTGCTGCCTGGGCCAGAGAGGATAAAATATGCGTTTAGACTGTGTAAAGGGCCTTGGAAACTAAAGCTGTCGATTTATGTGTCAAATATGGTTCGGCTTTATTCCCATTGTAATTTGCGCCAGTTAATGCACAGCTGTAAGATGAAAAACCTGCGAATGCAAAAGTTAAAATTCGTGTTTTGTCCAAATTTGTTTTTCTGATATTCTAGACTGGCATTTGGAGGCGAAAAATTGCACGCGTAAAAGTAAGCGAGTCCCTTTTGTTCTATAGTCGTCCATATGAACATTTAAACTACCTGTTTAGTTGCCTCCACACTTCTGTATATTTAAACGATAATTTATTTGGTTAGGTTTTCCTCATTTGCATATAAGGCTCCAGCTCCACCTAAAAACTTTCCATCGTAAATTATTAACATTTCAAATCAAAGCTGCACGCATTTAATTGGGATTTATAAATGACCTTCTTCTGTATGAGGCTATTGTGGAAGTGTTTTACGGATAGAAAAAAAACATTACTAAGGTTTAAATTAATAATCTGTATTTGCAATTGATGACGCAAGTGCAGTATGATAACCCAAATTTGGCATCATGCTTTGCATCAACCCCGAATGTTGGCTTATTCTCGAGTGTATTTTTCATGGTCTAGCTCTAGGCGGTTTCATTCAAAAATTTACGACGGTTTCTCCCTACACTAACCATGATTTTTAAACCGTAATCTGAATGTTAAACTCAAACTATGGTGTTTAATTAAATGTTAAATTATATTCTCATTATAACGTCCTCAATCATCAGGTAAATAAGGTGATGAAAACATTGGGCAACAGATCGTAAATCTGATTTTTGGTTTTAGCTCTCTGAACTTTAGCACTCCTTTGGTTTTATTTACAAATTTAACAGCCGTAAAACAGGTTCTAGGTTATGATTCGATTTCACACCTGATTCAGCTTTCTTGTGTGTGACTGCAAATATCTACGTCAAAGTGCAAGATATTAGCACGTTACATTTTTAAATTGAGTTAGCTGCCAGAGAAATACCTGAGAGCAATGGAATTAATAAGCTGAATAGCTTCGATTCAAATCAAGCATTAGCTAATGGAGGCGATTACTCTTTCTCTGGACTATATACTATTATGTTGATACGAATATCTCAATGACCCATCAGGTGAGTGATGCACCAACTGTGTGATCTTGCTTTTGATGACTTAGAACCCTGGATGTTGAAGCACTCATAGTGTTCAACATTTATTAAATAAATGTTCTTCTCATTTCGTTTTTGGGCATTAGCGACAATACTTGGGCGTTTTGTCGATGAGCAGGAATCGGGGATTGGGATTTCCAACACGAAATGTAGAAATATCAACATCTTATGGTACAGGTATATGTTTGCCATATTTATCAATCTGAATAATATGATGTTGTGAGGAAAAAACGGCATTTGATCCCATGTGTAACCCGCCGTGTTCCTCAGAGTCCAAATTCGAGAAATACCTAGCTGTTTCTTGGATAAATCCAATTTCGTAGTCTTCGTCATTCGTGTTCTTTTCCAGTTTTTTTGTTTCTAGCGCTGTGTTAAAATATTGTCCAAAGTGATTTTTGACATACCGATACAGTAAGTCCCAACCGTTGCATTTGTCACTAGTGTGTTGGAATTGGAAATTGGCTATCTTTTATTTTTTTGCCTTTGTGCTAATGCACTTTGTCAGCATGTAAAACGTTTATTTTATCCTCTCCTCATCCCCCCATAAATTATAAAAATGCTGAACAAGTCTTAAGATTTGTAACTCGTAACACATTTTTAGCTCATACGCTTACTAAACCAAGCCAAATCTGCAAGGGTGAGCTAAGATGAAATCTGACATTTCAGCATTTTTTACGGGCTTCTTGACGGCATTTTTGGCTTTTCGTGCGCTTTTCATTTGGCTTCCATCTCATTTTTACTGTATTAGTCTTGGTATCGATGGTGGAGCCATCTGCAATTTCAATTTTATTTTATCCTAAAACTATATTTTCCGGATTGGCTTCTTAGTACTTTAGGTTATTTGTGTTTATTTATTGCTTCTTGATTACTAAGTTCATGTACAATTTTGTTGTTATTATTATTTAACTTACATGTATAGCGATTTTTATTTAGTGTGGCCGAACAAGTCGAGTCAAGCTGGTGCAGTCTTTTGAAAAGGAATGGGATTTGGCATATTCGCATAGTTGATTTTAGCTCACATACATGTACTTTAAAAAATGCCAGTTTATCAATCACAGTCTGTTCCCAGATTGCGCGTCTGCTTCTCCGGGTGCCATATATCTGCACGACTTCACACGCCACCCCCAACCCGAGTCTTGATATCCAAGTTGGCTAAAGCTGATTTATTAAAACCGGTGTTTGACTGCTGTGTATTAAAACAGATGCGATGAACCGTAGCTATGCAATCATCCAGCTTAGATAAATAACTTTTGAGGGCGATGTTCTTTGCTTAAAACGGGAATTTCGTCTTTTTTGTTGTTGTAAATTCTGGCTTTCATTTGATCAGAGTTCACCGAAATTTAAAATCCGAAGGGCTTCTTATAAGATTTTCAAAGCTTTTAATACGTAAACTGCAACATTTTCACAAGCATAACCAATAAAACTAAACTTTGCAAAAACTGACCTGTTGGCTATATTACTTTTTAATGCCGACAGTACCCTAAAGAAGACAACAAGATGTTATGGTAGAATGGGTATCTCTTTATTCTCTTTAAATTTTGGTCCGCTATCAAAGGTTACTCGACTTTCTTAAGTAGCCCTTGCACATGTGATTTAATTGGATATAAAAATCAAACAAGCATTAATTTTATCCTATCTTTTCAATGAATCATTTTTTTGAATGAGGCTTCTATTGCAATCCTGCTTGTTATCAGTTTCCAAAGAGATTACACTATCAATCGTCCTTATCGCAAAATTCTGTTTATAAAAATGCAGATCTCCAAAAGTAAATTGACGTTTACTTACCCCTCAATATCTGCTTGATTTAATGTTTACTCATAAGTATCGGTAGTGGACTAGGGAATTTGTTTTCGTGAACCGAATGTCATAGAACCGAATGTGAAGTTTCGTGCCTTGGAACTTTAATACTTTATAAACTAGGATATATTTAAAAGAATTTAGCCTAGGGACGTGAATGTGCTTGAAAATTATTTTCCCAAAGCAACACGATGTCAGAACATAGGAGGTCATCCAGGGTACAGATCGAATATGGAGGTAATTAAGAATTGATAGTTCTGGTTATGCAACATAATGAATGTCACATTGCCCCGGCAATGTCCATTGCTTCTAGCTGTAGATAATCGGCGATATGCCTCAAAGTCGTTACGTTTCAAAAGGTCTCCAACGGCTTGGCTCGATTTGCTTTCCAGATAGTTTTTTTTTCTCGGCTGTGGAGTTTAGCCCCCAAAATTGTAGAAATTTTTTCCCCCACCCCGTCTGCTTAACTTTGCATGTTCAGCATGTGTTTGATCGTTAGCTGGCTGGCTGTTGGCTTATACTAACTCGAGCGTTGCAACTCAAAGCCAATTTCCATTTTTCTAGTGGACGTCGACGACGATGCATCGGAGGTTGGAAGCGACCAAGCTTTGCTTTCAGCCTCCTCAAAGCGTTATCATGGTTTTGACAATTCTTCAGGCACGTCCAACCACATGACAGAAGCGGACGATCTACCACCCGGCATCGGGCAGTATGACGATTTCCACACCATCGACTGGCTGCGGGACATCGCCCGTGACCGCATGAGGCATCGGCACATACACAAGAAGAAGAGGGATTCCATTTGCAACCTGATTCGAGGCGCTCACGATGCTTGGTCCGGATGGGTCTGCGTCTTCTTGGTCGGAGTTATAGCCGGTGGGAATGCTTTTCTTGAATCGTGGAATATTTACAAGTTACGGTTTTCCACCGTACGAATTGATTTCTCAACGCACGATTATTCCCAAAGGTTGTATGGCCGGCGTTTTGGACATAGGCACTAGGTGGATGGCAAACCTGCGACAGGGAATATGCCCAAAGGCATTCTGGTTAAATCGGGAACAGTGTTGTTGGGCATCGCGGGGCATGAAATTCAAAGAAGATATCTGTCCGGAGGTAATTTTGAACTCGTGTTGCGTTTGGGACGATGCGCCCGAGGAAATTGCCTTCTCGAGTCCACTTATAACGTTTATCTTATTTTGTGATATTGCAGTGGCAACTCTGGTCGGAAATCTTCAGCGCCGGACGTGACGGTGCCGGTGCTTACATCATTAGATATATATTTTATGTTTTATGGAGCATGTCGTTTATTTCGTTGTGCGCTCTGCTGGTCCGCACTTTTGCGCCGTACGCCGTGGGGTCGGGCATAACTGAGGTACGCTACCGTCGACCGACACACGGCTTTTGACTGCTACATGTTTAATTCAAACTCGGCTTTTTTTTCGTGACAGATTAAAACCATTCTTAGCGGATTTATTATAAGAGGTTACTTAGGAAAATGGACCCTCATTATCAAGTCTATAGGCGTCATGCTGGCTGTGTCTGCCGGACTGAGCTTGGGAAAGGAAGGACCTTTAGTGCATGTTGCCTGTTGTATCGGCAATATTATTTCTTATCTTTTTCCGAAGTATGGCCGGAACGAGGCCAAGAAAAGAGAGGTTAAAAATTAATTTAAAAAAATTCCATTTGCGAACATGTTCTTTTTGGCAAATTTCTTAACCCGCTTCGGATTATCTTTTTTAGATATTATCGGCTGCTGCAGCCGCCGGGGTTTCCATGGCTTTTGGAGCTCCTATAGGTGGAGTGCTCTTCAGTTTGGAAGAGGTTAGTCTCGGACACTGTTCTCCTTATCATGTTTTCTTGTTTCATCTCTCACGATTTTCAAAATCGATTTTAGGTCAGTTACTATTTTCCCCTGAAGACACTTTGGAGGTCTTTCTTTTGCGCTCTCGTGTCTGCCTTCATCGTGCGTTCCATAAATCCGTTCGGAAACGATCACACCGTTCTCTTTTACGTGGAATACAGCACTCCCTGGATGTTTTTCGAACTCATTCCATTCATTCTTCTTGGAGTGCTCGGGGTATGCTGGTCCTTCTGCCGTCTTAATTTGATTTCGTCGTGCTCGTGGTTTTGACGTGAGGAAATATCTTTTTGCAGGGTTTTGTAGGGGCAGTCTTTATCAAGGCGAATATACGTTGGTGTCATTACCGCAAGTTCTCGAAACTGGGAAAGTATCCCATCACAGAGGTATGATGCCATCTTTTATTTTTTTTTGTGTGTGTGTGCCTTTTATTCAATTTTGAAAAAGTATCATAACATCTGTATTTTTCAGGTTCTGGTTCTGACTTTCGTAACTGCTGTTATTAGCTTTCCAAATCCGTATACAAGGTGAAAAGTTTGCTTCTAATGTGCAGGTTTTTTTTTTTTTAATGTATGAAACGAGTACGAAGTCAGCGACATGAACTTTTTTATAATTACAGAATGGACACTAGCGAATTAATCTCCATGCTGTTTAGCGAGTGTGGACCTGCTGATAATAATTCTTTATGGTAGGGAATACATTAGTGTTTTGTAAATCCGCAACTACCACTTTGTCGGAAGTTTCAATGCAGATTTTTTCATGTTGCAGCGATTATAAACGAGATTACAGCAACGTCAACGATCCCGTCAAACTGGCGGCTGCTGGTGAAGGAGTCATCCAGTCGGTGTGGTTACTGCTTTTGGCACTGATATGTAAATTGATATTTACGATATTCACGTTTGGTGTCAAGGTAGGGAAATATTTAATGATTTTGTCGGTTTTGAGCCGCGCTCTTCATTATTAAAACATCACACGGAAATCGTGTGAAGCGTATTGCTTCGAGTTTCCGAATTTGCGAGACGGCTATTTAGCAAAGTCCTCGTTTTCATGTCGACAAATTCTTGGCCATTTCAGGTACCTGCTGGCCTGTTCATTCCTAGTCTTGCAATCGGAGGCATCATGGGAAGGCTCGTAGGCATTGGAATTGAGCAATTGGCCTTGTAAGCATTTTCAATCCAGATTACATTTTTAGAAAGTTGTATACGGTATTATCTTGCTTACATTTGCATTGTACGTGCTCTAGTTATTACCCACACCTTTGGATATTCAGCAACGAGTGTAGTGCCAACTGCATAACGCCGGGCTTGTATGCTATGGTAGGTGCTGCTGCAGCCCTCGGAGGAGTCACCAGAATGACAGGTAGTTTGAACAAAGAGTTTTGCCCCGGTGACATTTCGAAGTCAGTTTAACACCTCGGCTGTATTTTTAGTGTCTTTGGTGGTCATTATGTTCGAATTGACGGGTGGAGTCAAGTACATCGTACCGTTAATGGCAGCTGCCATGGCCAGCAAGTGGGTTGGAGATGCTCTGGGAAAAGAAGGAATGTATCCTTTTTTTTTCCGTGAAATTGCTCACAAATCTGTTTGTGGGCGTTTAACCCTTAAAGCGGGGACTTATCGTGAAATAATATGAATGTGAAATTATGTTATACGAATATTAGTGGTTTTGACGCTGCATAGTTTGCTCTTTTTTTCTTAATATATCAATTCAGTTATGATGCCCACATCAATCTGAATGGCTATCCTTTCCTAGACAGCAAAGACGAATTTACCCATACAACATTGGCAGCTGACGTGATGCAGCCAAAGTTAGTACACGATGAATTAATTCATCATGAATATTTGCCATTTTTTCTACAACTGATTTTGCTTTTTGAAGGACTAGCGAGCTATGTGTGCTGACCCAAGACAGTATGACTGTGAAGGATGTCGGTAAGCTCTTTATTTATACCAAATATTTCTTATAAATGACGTATTTACTCGTGTAATGGCCCCACTCTGATTTTAAAGACATTTTTTGCGAGGGGAAAAGGAATTTATTAATTCAACTTTCAATAGTTTTTATCCTCCTGATGTTCGGTAAAACGATCAAACAGTAGGTAAATCTGTTTTTGTACGACCGATTCATGTGCCAATTTTTGTCTTTCCAGAGACTATTCTCTTGGAAACTGATCACAACGGTTTTCCCGTGGTGATATCAAAAGAATCTCAGTGCTTAATAGGGTTCATCCTTCGGAGGGATTTGCTTCTAGCAATCGGTGCAGCGCTTATTCTTTGGTCAGCAAGCTTTACAATATTTTGCTCGATTGGGATTTAACTAGGTTCACGTTCTGATTTAATACAGGAAATGCCAAAAATACAGTGGAGGGTGTAACTAGCAATTCGATCGTGTTGTTTACAAACGAAATGGAATCGCCGTGGATCGGACCTCCGCCGGTCAAACTTCGCAAAATTATCGACCTGGTAGGCGTTCCCACTGGCATTTTCTTCACTTTTTTATATATGTGAACATTGTGTTACAACGTTCCAATGTCCGTAGGCACCTATCACCATCACAGACCAGACTCCTATGGAGACTGTGGTCGACATGTTCCGCAAATTGGGACTGCGTCAAACATTAGTAACAAATACTGGGTGAGTGCTGCTTTCCAAATGTTAAAACGGAATGTTGCGGACGTTTCCAAAAATCAATTTTCTTCGTTTCAGGAGGGTATTAGGGATTATTACCAAAAAGGATGTTCTTCGTCACATCAAGCAGTTAGCAGACGAGGATCCCCACAGTGTACTGTTCGACTGAACCAGCCCTAGCATTATGTATCTCCCAAGTATGTATCACAGCAGTTTATTTTTTGTAGCCCCGATGAACATTCCTTTGACGGATAATCGTGGAAAATGTAACGAAAGACGAAGTTTGAGCGGAAGTTTGCTTTCCTGCTTCAAAATGACAGCTTTGTTCAAAATTGGAGGATTGTTTTAACGTTATTCGTACGTGCATTGCGTTAAAACTTGCATTTGAATTAGTCCGTTTTGTAAGCGCAAGCGCACGACCGCATTATTATTATTTTTTCACCGATTAATCAATTGACTTGTGCGCGATATATGATAAGTGATCCTTTTTTGAGACTTTTTTTAGCACTTTTGTATCTCGGTTGCATGCTTCATTCGAAACGACAAAATACTGCATTATGCATAATTAGGATTTTGGATGTGTGAATCGGTAAACTGCTTCGTTGTTCCTTTGCCAATTCATTCCACAATTTGTCGATTTTTTAACGATTAAGGATGCCGAATTTCGGTGATCTTCAATAGCCATTTGCATGTCAATGACCAAATAAGGGCTCGATCTTAAGCTCAATAATGACAAATTTCAACATAGTTTAGAAACGTCCATGCGTAGTAAATTTAGCATTCAGAGGTTTCCATACAAAAATAAAGTAATTTATTTAACCGTATAAAAAGTAATCATCAAATTTCTAGACCATTTCTTTGTTGCCAGTAATCCTAGTTATGCATATTAAAATATAACTTTAAATACAGTGAATGGTACCATAAACATTACTTAACGATTAACAAATGGTAAAAATGGAGCAAATGATTTAAAGCCAAACTACATGTTTAAGTCATTGTCATTGAATTTTTGGAAAAGCTAGTTCTGTGCCTTTTTATATAATATTAACGATAGATTTTAATTGTGAGCGTAACAACTCTGTTCTTTGAAAAAGAGTGAAACCTCTTCAAAAAGTTTTGAAAATATTTGCCCGGAAGACACGTACACTTTTCAAGATGATTTAAAACTTGTAACTGTTTGCTCAAATGTAAACACGATTGTTATTTAACTTCTCGGAATTCATAAACTTTTCGGTTGCGCTCGAAATTCTTTGTATGACGAACGGTGGGCCAGTTTATGGTCATGCTTTCACTGTACATAAATTTGTACTCCGGCCCTCACAAGGTCACTCATTAACGTATTATCCTTGCAATGCGACTATTTATAATTAATTGTGCTACCTAGATTGGAGGAAAGCGATATTCTTCCTTTTCTCGTGATGTGTATATAGTATGTGTGTTTAGCACAATCATTGTATTTGTGTTTGGAAGTCTTTATTGAGATGCACCTCAAGTACCGTGACTTGTGTTTTACACCATTATTTAATGTAATTATGGCTGGAGTTTGTGGTGGCAACGTTTACTTCCAAAACATTAAGTGTTTATTAATAAACATCAATTATTCGAAGTTTACAAGAAGTTTCGTAGTATCCAAAAATGCGGGGTTCGCTCCCCGGTCAAGATCGGTGGGAATTTTTCTGACTGGTGAAATGCCCAAGCTGGCGGTTAAAGAGCTCTTGAGAGGGGATGAAAGCCCCCCCTTGTAAGTAAAAAGGCTTGTAGTATTCAGTCCTCGTGCTGCGGAAATAAGCCAAAATTAAAAACCAACAAACAAACAGTTCCAAAGTTTTTAGAAAGAGTATCTTTTTTGTTTTACAAGTTGGCTACTTCGATTTGCCAAGTTTCGGAAAATAGTAATTTTCCTGTGTTGACTTTTTGTTGAATAGTCTGACAAATTGAAATAATTGACAAGGAGGAATACAGTATAACATTTATTTAAAGTTTCTGTTAACTCCAGATCAGAACTTCCCATCGTTGAAAGTAATGGGCAGGACATCAACGATACACTGCTTCAATTTCTCCTTGCAGCGAATTGCACCCGTGTTCTTGCAGGTTATTTATTAAGTGAATTGCCGTTGCTCGAGAAGAAGCCATCCTTTGGGAATCCTGAAAAGAGCCAAAAAATAATTATTTTGCATCTTTGCAGTTGCTAAGCTTAATTTAGACCAGAGATGTTCGATCCGTGGTCCGAAGGTATATTTTGTCCCAGGGAACTTTTTCCAATGGTTCACCAACCTGTCTTGATTTTGTTATTGGGGAACACTTTTGCAAGGAATTCAAAAGAGTTCAAATGATCTCTAGGACTAAACCTAGCTTATACCTTGATGAATTGTTCTTTGGCATTTTCTGATGCTAAATTGATCTTCATGAACTCTGCAAAGACTTTATCGCTCAGAAATGGATTCTGCATTAGTGCCTGAAAAATTGTTTTTACTGAATTCAATTTGATGAGATTTTCAAGAAAAAATTTGAGCCACTTTTACTTTTAAATAGAAATTCTATGGGTTGTAAATTACCTTATTTAATGCTGATACAGGGTCCTCCAAAGCACTTGCAATTTCAGCTCTTGGGATAGGCCTATCTGCAACAAGTTGTTGCAGAGAAGTACTAATGCTGTCTGCAGAAAATGTGCTACTGCAGAGTTTTAGATTGGCAAACACCTGGATATCAAATAATCTCATTATAAACTTGTACATGTAATCTGCCCAAGGCCCCTGAAGAGGTAGAAAACTCACCGTCTTGCAATATTTGGCCCATTTGCATGCTCGGTGAAGCTCTTCACAATCCCAGTTCTCGTGACAGCTCGCAATTGGAAGAAGTTCAGTTAAGAAATACTGGAAATGTTCGATAATTTCAGGTGGAATAGTTGACATGGAAGAAATGACAGGGAAAATTAGTTTTGAACACTGTTTGGATTTGCCACGAACAGAACCGGAAGAGGGACTACTTTTTGCATTCCGCTCTGATGTGTGACTAGTGAGAAGGCTTGTTAAATTCATGCGCGTGTGGTCTTGTTTGAATCTCGGTGCTGTAGTTCCAAAACTACATTTATAAGGTAAATAATTAATGAAACAGTAATTTCGGATTGTAATTATTCATAAATAGTTCACCCAGAACATGTTCAATTGCTCTGAAATACTTTTTGAAAAGGATTTCGACGGAAATTCGACCGCATGTTCTTCTGACCTAGCTACTGTATATAGCTTCAGAAAGCTTAATTGTCACAACTGCAGTGCTTGGGTGAATATAGATTTGTCATTATTACTAATTGTTGATGTTATAAAAACAAATATAAGAATTATCATGTACAGAATTATCAGTTATTTGTTATGTTCCCGACTGAATTTGCTAAACAATAATGTTTAGTGCAACGGGGGTTATCCATAAAGCACGTCCAGTGATTGGTTTTAGGTAAAGAAAGCCAGACTGGTGTAGCTGGACTTTCAATATATTACGCCTAATTCTTCTAAATTTTAGTATTTTATCACCTCACCCAACAAAATACTTACATGCAATATCTTAATTTCCGTGATCCGCACTTAAAACTGCAACAAAATTCCATTCCAGTGGCACATAAATACACTTTGGTGGTATACATGTAGGCCCTACCTTTGATTTGGCATCGATCTGTTTTTAGCTATATTTCAAAATTGTTCCCTTTTTGTTGTCATATGTAAAAAGTATCAAATGTAAATAGTGTAGCCACCCTGTAGGCTATTAAAGATGCTTTTTTATTTTGTAAAATTTGATTTCATCTGCATGTACATACGTACAAAAGTTGAGCAGTCTATACTCTGTTCTCAACCCTCTCAATAAGACTGTGCATGTTCACTACACGATGCATTAGTATTCAAATTGCATGAATGTTACATTCATGTATAAAGTAACCAGAATTTTATTAAACAAAAATTGCACTCAAATACGCTTTAATCCTTAGTCACTGATATAGTGGGGCGCTGGATAGCAATGTTAATAACGAGGATTAATTCATCCAATCCTTCGTGTACGTTGACGTGATTAATCTGGGCCAGGCTAGGTTGAGAAATCATTTCTTGGAAGTCTGGATTATTGTAGGCTTCGGTCTGAAATTCAATACATTGCTTTCAATTTTGTGCATGCTCAACAGTAGGCTTGCAATTACGCTATTTTATTTGGCGCTTATTTCCGACATTAATACCTTTAATTGATGAGTAATGTGGTCTATTTGCTGTCTCCAATATCCTCGACCAGGACTCCCTTTTTGTAAATATTTCGGCATCCCGTTTAGCTGCTGTCTAGTTTCAGTCTGACAGTCTTGTTCTTTGCATTCTGCCTTTTCTTCCTCCAGAGTCTGGCATGCCTTTGATTCCTCTTGCAATTCATTTCCAACTCTCTTTGAAACCATCTGCACCTTTGGTGCCCTTTGCAACGGAGGATTGCGTGATGGCACTTTGCTAGGTTGTTCAGGGTCAGTCTGTGTGGACAATGAATCCGTGTCTGCAGTGGCTTGGACATGTTTATCTTCTTGCTGAATGCTTACTGGTGGCTGTAACAACCAGGAAAAGCAAACTGTAATAGCATACCAGACCTCCTATTTTTCAGTGGTTTAGCCAAGCATATCTTCGGACTAATTACCTGAATTGTTAAGTCATTAACTGATTGTTCTGAATTCAAATCTGTGTTATTTTCGGTCTCACTTAACATTTGTTGTTTGTCACTGGTTTGAATAGCATTCGCATCAAGTTGATCCTCCACAACAGCACAGTTCAAATCATTTGGCTGTCTATAAAGACAAAATTAACGAAATAATAATTTGTCTTGATGAAAAAGGATATTATATGTAACAAGTCTAGTTACTTCCATTTCTTCAAAAGTATCTTCTTGCAGATTTAGTCGCTCGTTGATTGCTAATATGCTGCTGAGTTGACCACTGTTGTTATTATTTTCTTCACGAACATTGTCCTGGTGAAAATATTAGCCTCTTAGTTGAAATATTGTTGTCATACACTAGTACACGTTGACCCACCTCATTGTCCAACCTTGTGACATCACTCATTTTCTCTTCTTGAAGTATGACGTTACAGTTGTTTGTTGGTGCATCGGCTTTCTCGTACATCTCGCTAAGAAAAGGCTTTCCGTTAAATTGTGATGGTCATTTGGGAAGACGTTTAGAATGAACTGATTCCCTATATCCTAGGATAGGTTTTACCAAACTTTACATCAACACATATCTATTCACAATAGGCTATATGTGTATGCTAATTACATTTATGAAAGGAATGCTGGCATTTTTCCATATATGCACTACCACGGCTAGCTTTTGTTAAAACCACTATTGTAATAGAAATCTGGTCATGATTGGTTACTTACATAATATCACCTAATCCTGCATCTACACAAGGTAGGGTGTCATCATTGATCGCTTCCACCGCGACAACTTGATCAACATTTGACTCGTTTAGCTCCTCATTCTTTTGTTCAAGCGTTTGGCCATTATCAATTTCTGCCGGGTTTTCTATTACTTTGTCAGAAAATTTGCCATCGTTATTCATTTCTGTTATTGACATTCTCTTCCTTTGCTTTGGTGATGCTGGGTGCACGGCCACATTAAAAGACTTTGTGACCACTGGACTTTTCTGCTTGAGCTTTTCAATCACAGCCACGGCTTTTACGGTTCGAGGCTTGTCGCTACCTTTGAGGACGAACGGTTTACTGTAGCGCAGTGTCACAGTGTTGAGATTCCATGTCTCAAATGGATCTGGCGTGCGGCCATTGACAGAGAAATAGACTACTGCACGTGGCGAGTCGCATGTTATCTCGATTTGGGTTCTGGAATCTATGCTTTGCTTGCCTTTGAAGTATACCGGCTTGCACAGTGGCGTGATGGAAGGTGCATTAATAGTCATTGTGCCCATTATTCAATTAAGTGTGATAACTCGACACCTACATCTATAACCATGCATTGTCCAATCCTCCAATGCAAGATTTTCTAAAAACGAAAATTTCAATAAAATAATTAACTCGTGGTAAAATCAATTTCTAGATATTGACGAGGTTATACGCCACGTTAGTATTTTGGTCTTACAGTATCAGAAATACCATGCACAGATCGATTGAGGGTCTTTAGAAATACAATGTACTGTAGGCTCGTTGTATTGTGTAATTTCACGCAAGTCCATTTTACGGTACATGTAGGCCTACATCAAACCTACCTTTTAATGGGCCATTAACAATTTACGGTTTCATTTCTAATCACAAAATTAATGTTTACTCGCATTGGTGCTTGGTTTCTTGTGTACTAGTTTTTGTTTCCATGGTTACAGTGTTGGCTTCATCCTTATGCAGATTTTTTACTACTTTAGCATGGATGTTTTTTGAAATTTCTATCACAAATGGCAAATTCCGTAAAACGATTACATATGAAGCGACCTCTAACCCTTTTATTTTTACAAAGTTTTACCTTTCGAAGCGTGGGCATCTGGGGCTATTAAACGAAACAATGTTAACACTGCACAAAAATCGTCATATTAATGCTTAGTAATAGTACATGCACCACCTATAAATGAATGTATCCATATCAAGAGAGTAAAGATTCATAGTATAATTTATATTCTAAACATTTTAATATTGAAATTATAGCTCATCAACTCCAAAAGATACGCACTTGTCTATATTTGATAATATAGGCTATGGCACAAACGAAATATTTTGTGCGCTTATTAGGCATTTCTATCGATAGACTATGGCCAGAATTCATAGTCGTATAAGTAGTACTTATTTGTATACTTTTAACACACAAGTAGTGCTTATTCGACGACTATGAATTCCAGCCTAAGAATGCAATTTGCCCTTTGTGTTCAATCACCTTCACGCACATTAGATCATTGTATCAAACATCAAATGGACATTTTTGTGTGCAAAAATGGTGTAAGTCTGGATGAGGCCCTTACACGACTAAATACGGTACTTTCATGTAGTACGTATTACCCTGCAGTCGGTATATAACATGCCATGTGGTAGGAGGGCAAGGTGCCAGATTTTGTAAGAGGGAAAGTATACGGTTGTGGCCGCTTTTTGGTGGAACTATCCCGGCATCCGTCTATATGTGCGATTAAGGGAGGTTGTGGGAAACCACGAAAAACCACAACCATGTTATCCGACCCAGGGTCGAATCCGGGTTTTCGGAGTTCAAGGAGCTAAGCATTACCACTAAGCCAGCCTTCTTGATACATGTATTTATATTATGAGATAGCTTTACATAAGATATTTAATTGGACATGGAGAAGTAATGTATCCCTCAACACTGTCTTATCCATTGTCGTTATTTGGATTTGCCAAAATCAGAAATTCAAACAAAGTTTTAAGACCTTTTATTTAGTCTCGATTACACAAGTGGTTTTTGATGACAGGAAAATGGAGTGACAAACAAGATTGACTGTGGCTAAACAAATGCGAAACCATGCAATTGGTAAACTAAAAAATTGCTGGGGTTGACTACAATGAACAATTTTAATCTACTGGTCTGATTGTGACAAAACGTGAGAGGATGAAAGCTAATACAATAGTTCCTAACACAACACATGCTGCAAAAGCATAGAAAGTTTCCTCGTCAAAAACATCTACAAATGCAGGGACCTGACTGTACAATTTGTTCATCACATTGATATCTTGTCCCTTTGCCATTTTTGTCATATTATTAAAAAAAAGCTCAGCATATATTGATTACTAATTTATTCGTTAACGCCTATTAAGTCTGGATGACTTGGTCGTTATTGGCACTGGAATCTCTTCGGGCTTGTAAAGGGAGCTGACATGCTTGTTAAACAATTGCAACAGATCAATAACGGACAGATTTTCGGTCTTGAACACAAACTTTTGGTTCTCTGAAAAGATAATAATCATTATCACTAATTGCGACAGAGTTGCGACAATAGTATAACTGGAATGGAATGCTAGCTAGCTTATACCTAATGACACTTGCATCAACGGCTCAGATCTATCATTGCAAATTTCAGTCTTAAAAATACATTTTCCGTTAGTCTCGCGATATTTATCAGCCGATGTATAGAAAAGAAAATCCCTGAAAAATAAAAAAAATTATACAGTTTCCATATGCCATCCATCCTCAACCGTCAGTGCCAGTTAAGCCATAGATTAGTAACTTACATAGATGGGGCACTTACTTGAATTTCCATTGGAAAATGTCTACGCCTCGTGCGTGCT
>JAQGCC010002538.1:0-18100 GCA_034698905.1 Xestoiulus laeticollis | reverse complement strand
CATGTGACACTACCTAACATTGTAAACTACTTTGTATAAAAGTTTCGGTTTATTTGGAGCTACACAGACTACGTGATTGTCTACGTAAGAATTCTCCATTGGAAAGGGTATGGTTGAAAGCCCCCTTAAGAAAAAAATTGTGATGGTACTAACTTTTGAACCACCCTAATTTCCCAAGCGCATTCAGTAAAAACTCACCCATATCAATTATATAATAATACAGTAAGTTTTTTAATACAGTAAAAGTTTTTTTACCCAAGTTTTTTGGATAAAACCTTTTATTAAAAGTTATAGCATTAGAACCCAAATGGTGGGTGGGATTTTTCTAACATATACACCTACATTTCCTCATCTAGACTAAATTTTGTACTAAATGTCGGCAAACTGGCAAATGTTAGGTTCGATTTGGTGAAGTGTGGGGGTAAACGTCAGTGTGAGCAACTTTTCTCGCATGGTCATTTTCCAACCCAAATTTTGGCAATTTGAAAAAGGTTAGGCTAAAAAAGGATAATGTTGGGAAACCTCAGTGTGAGCAACTGTCCTAGAACTCAAAGATGACTAGACATTTTCTCACATGATCATTTTCCAACCCATCGGATTATGACAATTAGAGAAAGGTTAGGCTAGCCGGAAATGCTTATTTCGACGAATGTCAATTTGCGCATGCGCGAAGAACTCCCAATTATCTAATCAGTTTAATGAAGCTCTAAAAAACGAAAACTTAATGCTTGATCTTTTACATAACACAAGTAGTTTTTTTCTTCTAATTTCAAACAACCATTCCGTTCGTTACAGCCGGATCTCCACCCCCAACATTGTTTAAATACGTCATCACGAACCGGAAGAAGATTTTTCTACTACTATGTGCATTCATGATGGGCACGTGGATCGGAAGTTCGTTTCCCTACTACCAGTTTGGCAGGCATCCATCAATGGGAGATCACAATTGCGCAGACATTATCCCCAGTTTGAGTGCCATGGGGAGCGGCTCCACCAGTGCAATCCATCAACGGTCCATGCAATCCTTCAGTGGCATATCCTTAAATGAATCTCGCTCCAATGGAACGATAGTTAATCGAAGAATAGAGAATAATAACGAAAGGATAGAAAGAATGAGCGAACCTACGTCAGAGGTTACCAAATCCAGTGTATCAAATGATATTTCATTGAGTAATGATAGTACCACGGCCAACATGGATCGTGTGAACAATTTTGTAAATAGGACATTAGGAAAGGAGTATCTTGTGGACACCCCATCTTGCAAGATTCCCAACTTTGATCCTTGGGATCCCAGTCTTCGGCACGCCATTAGGAAACTAGATCGATTGAATTGTGGCAACCAGCGTCAACTGACTTACGTGCATAATGGATCGTTAATAATTAACGGAAGCGTATTAGAAATGGACTACGGAATTCAGGATTTGTCCAACGTTTCCTGTTGCTATAGGACAGTGCAGAGGCCCGATGGAAAGGACGCCAACGACGAAAGAGTAGAGTAAGTATGGTGATATTTGGTGAAGGGTATAATAATTCTATGTTGGCTTAGATTTCGTAGTTTTTACTTTTTTATTCTTTTTTCACAAAATTCCTGCAAAAATGACATTTTCAACTTCCCAAGCTTTCCAATTTTTAAAATAGTCAAAATCTTCAACTTTTAAAAATAAGGCAATATACTCAATAACTTAATTCTCTTTGATGAAAGAAATTACTTACGGTGGGGAAACTTAGGCCGGAATTCATAGTCGTCGAATAAGTATAATATATAATTTTTTACTTATAAATCGGTTGAATTTAACACGTTGCGTTTCCTCAATTTTCTCCATGTTAACTTTTTACTTATTCTATACCACATCAACCTTGTGCTACTTCAATATAATAAGTACTACTTGTGTACTAAAAGTATACAAATAAGTACTACTTCGAGACGACTATGAATTCCGGCCTTAGCCACGCTTATTTGACGGAGGCTTGAGTAGCCGAGCTTGTGATATTCTGTATTTTGCCGCCAATGTTTATGTTGTAATGGCGCTTCATTCATTAGCTTTAATTTAACATGTAATGATCGGAAGGCAGTATGTTGTGTTGCATATACATGTAGGTCAAATAGGAAATTAGTTCCTCGCAGCCTCCGTCACTATACGAGCATAGCCGAATTTGGCTAAAAATACGATAAGTTGCGCATCTAATTTACAATGTGCAGCAAATTAAAAGTTTGAATTCAATTTGAGATAGAAAAAAATTATACCATTAAAACAATTTTCTTCCTCATCGTATCTGAAAAGCAGAACTAATTAAAAATAGAATTTAATTAGATAGTTAGCGTAAATTCCTACCAGCTGCACGAGTAGACAAAACTTCTTTTTCGGTTAAAAAGTATAAAAAAGTGTACAGTTTTATTTACATAAAATGATGTCAAAATAAGCAAAAAGGGAATTTCCTAATTCTATCCATAGATTCTGTGCTAATTAATAAAACTGGCTATGTGAAAACAAATGTAATATTTGTGCTGAATTTCCCTCCACTTTTTCAGAATAAATATAAATAAATTATCACTTACTATACCAGGTCTATCCAATTTTATGTGTTCAATTTCATTACTAACTCAACCTTTCTCATTTAAGGATTTCCAATACCTGCGTCCGGTTTTTCAACCAAACGGAACTGTCCTCCGAATTCGTCAAAGTAGAATGCAGTTTGTATCAGGACCCACATAACCGCACGACTTTGACAGAATTCCACTACACGGTGCCACAAAAGTCGAGCGTGGAGACACGCTGCCAGAACGCCAGCGTCGGCCGTGGAGACCACCATGCCTTCAACGTCATGATACTAGGCCTGGATGCAGTCTCGCGCCTTAACTTCGAGCGCCACCTAGTGAAGACACGTCGTGTTTTACTGGACACTCTGGGAGCGATTGAGATGTTGGGCTACAACAAGGTGGGTGACAACACTTTTCCCAACCTCGTGCCCCTCCTGTCAGGCCTAAGCAGTGGTGGCTTGAAACGTCGTTGCTGGACTAGCAAGGGCATGCCCTTTGACTCCTGCCCCTGGTTGTGGAAGGACTTTGCCGCCGCCGGCTACAGGACACTCTACGGCGAAGACTCCACCCAGATCACCTCTTTCAACTACATGAAACCCGGCTTCCGGCGGCCGCCCACCGACTACTACCTTCGGCCTCTGCTCAGTGCAGCAGAGGTCGCCATTGGCCGCGTGAGGGCGCTCAACACCAAACTGTGCCTGGGTTCCCGGCCCCACCACGAGATGGCGTTGGGTTGGGCCGCCCGCTTCATGGAAGTTTTCAAGGACCGTCCCTACTTCGGCCTGCTCTGGAGCAACAGCCTGACGCACGACGACGACGACCTGGTGCAGCACGCGGATGACTTCCTGTCAGACATGTTGACCGACCTGCACTCTGGTGGCCGACTCGACAACACAGTGCTCATCTTAGTCAGCGACCATGGCATCCGCTGGGGGGCGCTGAGGGAGACCCTCATAGGACGCTACGAAGAGCGACTTCCGGCACTCTACATCAGCCTACCCGTGGCCTTTAGAACCCTATTTCCAGAACACTGGAGCAACCTGGTGTTCAATGCCAACCGCCTGACCTCCCCGTTTGACCTGTACGCCACCCTGCGGGATGTGTTGCTACTGTCTGGTGGGGGTGGCAGTGGGGAGACAGTCGTTGCAGAGGCTGGCCAGTCGTTATTCCTACCGGTGCCGCTGAACAGGACTTGTGGAGATGCTGGCATCAACGTCCACTGGTGTGCCTGTCAAGAGTCTGTCGCCCTGGACGTCCATCAGGTGGAGTCGCTGTCGCTGGCCAAGTTCTTGCTGCGCCATCTAAACAATAGGACGCGAGAATCTCGCGAGAAGTGTGCAGTGTTCAGTTTGCGCAAAGTCGTGAGCGTGCTGCGCAAGAGCAACGTGCAGTTGCGCGAGGACGCAGATGGGGGGAGCTTTGTTTATGTGGTGACTGTCGAGGTGACCCCTGGTGGTGGCATCTTTGAGGCCACCATCAGGTCCTGGGATAAGGAGAAGCGGCGAAGGGCCGAAGGTGACATCAGCCGGTTGAACCTGTATGGGAATCAGTCCGAGTGCGTGGAGGACCTGGTGCTGAAGAAAATGTGCTTCTGCCTGAAGAACAAGACGAATGTTGTGCGGGGTATCTAGCATACATACTCACTATAGGCTTTAAGGGGATGCAAAACCAATGACCAAACTCTATAACACCTTCTTCACACCAAATTTGATGTAGATCAACTGATGTGGATCGAGAAAACTTTTGCGTGTTAATTCACACCGCAGAACTCACTTAAACTGGTCACATGACCTAGTATACAGGGACCTATCTTGATCACCTTGATCCACATCAGTTGATCTACATCAACGTTGGTGTGAATCAGGTGTAACGGTCATAGTATTTTTTCAGACCCCATAACACAGAAAAATAACATGGCAGGTGTATAGCTTGGTCTTGAGTTTAACACCCATTAATTTTCATGGGCAACCCAAGCAGCACTCAATATTGGACCTCGATTGGCTGAATATTGGAGCAATATTGGTTAAAGTGACAACAATTGGCCAATGAAACCTATATTGGACTGATAGTGGTCCAAGCTTACTAGGCAATACTGGGCCAATATTGCGCTCTTATTTTTCATTCACTATATAGCAGCCCTATATTGGCCCAATTAGTTTGCCATTTTTGTTTGCCAATATTGACAATATTGACAATATTGGTATATATATTGCCAATATTGAAAAATGCGTTTTACCTATAATTGGCCAATATTGAGTGCTGTTACTTGAGAAAGTTTAGAATTAGCCTATACTTGGCGGTATACTGCATAATGGACATATTTTAGGATGCCAATGTGTGTTCCAAAGCTAGTCCGGTAAACATTCAAATAGGGGCATGGAGCCTAGTTTGCCAATATTGCCAATATTGTAAAATGCGTTTTACCTATAATTGGCCAATATTGAGTGCTGTTACTTGAGAAAGTTTAGAATTAGCCTATACTTGGCGGTATACTGCATAATGGACATATTTTAGGATGCCAATGTGTGTTCCAAAGCTAGTCCGGTAAACATTCAAATAGGGGCATGGAGCCTAAGAATCAATGTGGAGTGCCATAGGTGTAGCATGGCATTGTAGCCTCCTATGAAGGCTCTGAAGGCAACATTATTCGATCCCCAGATTAGCTCTGGGACGTTGATATACATAATATACATGAATGAGCCATGGGAAAATGGCATCTGCAATGTATTTTGAAATTTTTTTTGTCTTCAAATCTGCTGAATATACTGTAGTTTGTTTTCTGCCGCTAAATTAATGGCTCATTAGCGACTGGAGAAATCAAAATTATTTAAATAGCAACACAAATCAGCCATGCGCCATTGATCGAACATTTTTGATAACTAAAAATTATTAGATAATACAATATGGCTCTTACAATTAATACATTAGATGTGCTCACGATGCGAAATTTATCGCATTTTTTAGCCAAAGTCGGCTAAGTTCGTAGTAACGGAGGCTGAGAGTAGTCAATTTCCTATTTGACCGAAATAACACAACATGTCTGCCAGCCCATTATTAAATGCGAAATTAAAGCTACTAGATGAAGTGCATTACAACAATTATCATTGGTGCCAAAATAAAGAATATCACAAGCTCGGCCAGCCCACTCAAACCTCCGTCAACTAAGCAAAAACTTATCTTAACGGGCTTTTTTTTGTTAATTTTCTGAATACCTTCTGCCAAAAAATATAAGCCTACACATCATCATCAACTGCGCACAAACGAAAACTTCTAAGCATTTTAAGTTCAATATTTCAAGATTCATGTATTTCCATTGATATCACTGATTGAAGCAAATTATGATCTCTCCCTATCCTTGGCGTTTAAGTTATTTTTTATAGATGAGTCACTTCACCAATAATCGGTTTTAAAAAAGCTAGTTAGTCGAAAATGGTGTAAGACATTACATTTTATTAGAGAAAAAAAATTAGAGAATAACATGTCTACAGAACAATACCGCTATAGTCTATTAGCTGCTACAGTTTGTAACACCTTCTTCACACCGACTAAATCAAGTGCACTGATGTATATCAAGTCTTGATCGAGTTGCACGAATCCAATCAAGTTGTCTGCTCCACTTGATGTGGATCAAGCTTTCTGTCGTTTGCACCTCGTTTCAAAGTGGCTTCACTTTTATAGTGTGTATGTTGTCATCCATCTTGAAATGTAAACTGACGCGGTGTTCAATTTTTAGGGCGCCCTGTATACTATGGTCACGTGACCAGTTTAACTGAGTTCGGAAGTGTGAATTAACACGCAAAAGTTTTGCTTTGATCCACATCAGTGGATTTACATCAACGTCGGTTAGAATAAGGTGTAAGGTCGTGCGTAAAGATGATTGACTAAATATCAACAAAGCTGTCATTTGTTATTTTGTTTTTGTTGTTGTTACAAATACATTTTTTTACATTTTGAGCGTCATTTACAATTTTTTATTGCAATGATTTAATGTGTTTTTAATTTTGTGTGTGAAATATTTCGAAAATACATGTATCTTATTAATGGTATTTGGACAAAAACAACACCAAATTTAGGAATGTACAATGTAGATAATTTGGATGTAACAATAATTTTAATAGATTTGCTAACCTGCATGTCTACGGAGATGTATTTTGATTCAGTGCATCTGTGCATCAACAATATGGCAAACTGTAGGCATATGCAGGTTGAATATTTCTTTACCTAAAGCTTACTGGAATGCATGCAGATTAACGTTATTCAGGTTAAGCTCCCATCCCCTATGGTAGCAGGCATAGAGAAATTTGTAGCACCTCATTTCCAACATGACCGCGTATTTTTGCTCCAAATAAATCAATGCATTGCTAAAAACACCATAACTTCAAATTATACAACAAATCAGCATGTACTTCCCTTCTCGAAAGGCCTTATTTGTGTTTAAATTCCCAAGATATCCTCTTAGGAAATAAACAATACTAAAAGTGTACACGGCATTAGGGGGTGCAGAATATGAATAGGGGCCGTCTTTAAATGACGTCACGCACAAGGAGGGATGTCACACATTTGTGATGATGTGTGACGAGGGGAAGGAAGGAGGGAAGGGGGGGGGGAGGGGGGGGAATTAAAAAATGTGACGTCCCAAAAAAAAAATCAAAATGCGCTACTTTTAATAACAAGTTTGATCAAAATATTTTTTGCAAAATTTCAGTTTTCCATTGCCTCTTTTTTATTACATGTTTTCTCCTGCAATATCAGAGTGCAGTACCACATCATACATACAGATTACAATTTTGACAACAACCAGCTTTCAAGGGTGGGGGGGAAGTTAGCTGTTTTGTGACGTCATATTTGAGGGGGGGGGCTCTGATTTTTTGTGACTAAGTGTGACATGGGGTGAGGGGGTTCAAAAATTTGACAAAATCGCGTGGCGTCATTTATGGACAGCCTCATACATTCAATCAACTTATGACAATCAAGAGGTTTTGAGCAAAGTTTATTTTGGCGGGAATGCACACCTTTTACTTTAGTCAACAAAATGGCAACCAGATGGCACTGCTTGAAAAGGTAACAGACCGGTCATCAGCATACCTGCTGCTCAATGTCCCACCACAGTTTTCATAAATTACAAAGCCATCGTTATTGCACACTCACATGGGCAGAGCAACCAAATAGCCCAAGTGCAAAAAACATAAATGCAATGCCGCAGAAGGCACATATTGATTCCCAATATATGTCCTCCTTCCACCCCCAACATATTTTACCTCTGGCTCAGGTGAGGCGAATTCACTGCTCGAATCAGCACATTGCGGACAAACGAGCGCCTCCTGCAGGCAAAAAGGGAGAAACAGAAGCTACCTGATTTATACCCCGATTCCAGGAGTTATCCAACATGGCGCCTCCCACTTCTCCCAGACAACCACAATGTCCACTCCCGAACTGCCCTGCTCCCAAGCGTCTCTAAAACCTTCGCATCTAGGTGAGTCATACCTCCACCAGCCTACCTGCCTACCTGCCTTCAACTTCCCTATAGGACAGGTGAGCGGGCGAATGCCAACACCAGTCACGTGACTTGGCAGTTAACGAACAGGAAGTGAACTTGCAGGAGAACTCATTCGCTCACCTGAGTCTGTGGAGAGAGGAGCTGCGCGTCAATGCACTCGGTAGGCTTAAGACACCCACTGACCACCATCTTTGCACACCTCCTAGGATGGGTGCACTGCTCGTCAAAGAGCAACATTGAATGACACGCTGTGGAATGCTACTATTTGGAATTATTGCAAACCTGTGAGGTCCTAAAAGTAAGAGTGGAATTTCAATGCTGCCACTTTGGATTAGTTCTTGTTGGATCCTCTGCGGCGATGCACTGCTTTTCTGAGGGAATACCCCACTGGAGACATTGGTGCTGGGGACATTCCCCCATATGGATTTTTGCTTGAGTCTCATAAGGTAAGAATTGATTTGCTTTCGTTTCCTATTCCGCAAAGGATGCCAAAAAAAATTGATAACATTAATTGCGAATACAGAGATGCAACCAGATGTTTATCACCCAGAATGTAATTAAAAAGGTACCTGAGATAAGGAAGGAGAGGTTTTTGGATTAATTAATGGTCAAAGACATTGTCAAAATAATAGGACGGCTTTAATTAGCACTTAGGACAAGCTGAGAAAATGTGGAAGTGTTTTTGGAATATGGCTCGAGAAAGTTCTCTATAGTGTTGTGTTTTAATTGAAGTCTTTAACAACAAAAAAAAACATTACAAAAAAATATTCTTGTAAAGAGTCCAATAACTCTGTGCATTTTTTGGACTGATTACACACATTTACTGTCAAGTTGCTTGAGAACAGCATTAATTATTATCTGCTTAATGTACATGTAGTCAAATTCATGTACATGCACATATGAAAAAGTACTTAAGCATAAGCAGACATACTTTGGGTACTGTATGATGTAGGATTTGAGGTGTATGCAAAGACATGTACATGTACTCCAAACAAATTAATGGGCATTTATATACATTTATTTATAAGATATTACAAAATTCGGGACAATATTTGAAAATACTTAAAATATATTTTGTGGATCGTTAACATGTAGACGTTTTTTCCAGACTAAACAAATGTATAAAATTCATGAACGTTAAGGTATTTGTAAGTTGTTGCAACATTTCGTGTTCTGGACAATATACTTCTGCAACAAATAAAACTCTTAAAAAAACTTTTCAGAGCTAGTATATAAATTGTACATGCTACTTGATTATACTAATTTTCGGACATCCTTGTCTCAGACCCCTGAAGTGGACCATGCATGCAGACACCTTATAAAAAAAAGACAACATGGACGTCCAATACTGTTGTTTGTAGCTGACAACTAGGCCAGCACTTGACAAAAATTAATAGTACATGTTGTCTTCCATAAATTTCCAAGTATGGCGCCTAGATACAATATATGGGATATTTAAGCCATGGCTGTCCAATAACAACATAACCGGTTTCCACGAAGACGCCATGATCGTACATTTCTGGAAGGTGCAGAAATCGTGGCTGTAGAGAGATTGAAACCGTTATTCCGACGGTGTTACCTTTTACCAAATTAAGGTAACAAAAATGTGCGTTGGTCGCGAAGGTCAGAAATATATAGAAACCGGTTCGAACATTTTTTAAAACTAATAATACATGGAATCAATTAGGCCCACTGTGACGATGTGGAGTTTGCGAGCTTCATATGGCAATGAAATATTACTTGACATATCAAAGGAAAAAATTAAAACTGCACGAATTTACAGTTACATGTATAACACAAGTTCGTGTCTGTTAAAAAAGCATTCGTTTTAAGATTAAACTCTTTAAAATGCGTGCAAACGTGACAACCAGTTTTTAAAGCAAGGAAATCGAAACAATGTAAGAAAAAAAAAACGAAAGTGTTTATAATATCGAACCAGATTCGCAAATCATTATTTGTTAAAATGATAAGAAAATTGGACTGTTGTAATCAAATTTTATGTTGGTGGGAATTAGTCTAAGAATTTGCATTAAATATTTCCGGTGACAAACTTTGTCATTAGACAATATTAAAAAAACGTGACTTTTTTTTCTTGCCCATAGAATTAATAATCGATAATCATTAAAAAACTGCCCTAAATTTGAGTGAGAAAAAAAATAACGAATCTATCGGACCCAATCGAACGGCAAATTGATTTTAAATTAACAGTTCTTTAGCTATTGCAGTTCATCGACCTGACGTGAATTATCAAAGAAATTCATGAATTCAAAGTTTGATCCAAATTCAAATGAAATAAAAGCGTTTATGGGGAAAAACTGGTCGAGACAGACAATGATCAGAATTTTAAAACGTCAGCAAGTTTGATGATGTAAAAAAATTCGAGAAATTTCCAATCAGAGCCGGACCAGGACATTGTGGTCATCAACGAATCCCCATATGTGGGTCATCATTGGTTACAATTATCCAAACATACATATTCAATTTTACACATTGCAGATATACAATTCTCTTTCTTGAACCAGTTTAGCCATTGGCGTTAATGTCCATCCCACCTTATTTTCAGTCATACTTTGTCATACTAACAAGTTCATTTGCATATTTCCAAATACTCGACAGCCTTCGTGTTAATCCCTCCGAAAAAAGACACTATAGTGTAACTTGAGAAATACAGGTGTTAATAGATGGGAATTTACTGGTTGGGCGTAACCATTAAAATGTAGCATTAATTCCATCGACTTTGTGTTGACAAGCATACAGATTTGGGATGATATTATTTGTTATAAGCAGATTTTGGGATAATTATATACTAGTTGTGTATACTTGTTGGGATATTGTCAAAGTCCAGGTGGGTTTATCCAACTATGACTATAGTTTTCGTGTACTTGTAAACATATCAAGTATGTACGAGATGGTCGATCCGCCATCTTCGTGAACCAAGTATACATTAAAGCCTCGACCAGTTTCTTAAATATATGGCTATAAGTTGTTTGCCATCCGATAGAGCATCAAAACAAAGTTTATAAAGCAGTATGTTTACTCTATTGGTTTATGCCTTTCTATCTGTGTCAGTCCATCTTATAGCAAAAAAAAAAAAAAAAAAAATGGGAAAACAACAGAAAATCCAGCTATTGATTCTTGCAGCATTTTATATTAGTTGTGCTCACGATGCGAAACGTACTCCATTTTTAGCCAAATTCGGCTAAGTTTGTAGTGACGGATGCTGAGAGGAGCAAATTTGATGTTTGACCGACACAACACGTCTCCATACTCATCATATCACATGTGATATTAAAGTTGATAGATGAAACATCATTACAACATAATCATGCACACAAAAAAAGTTGGGTTAAATTCAACCCAATATCGAGTGCTGATTGGACATACCAACATTGGGTTAACATTGTGTTGAATTTAAGTGTAACAACCAAAATTTAACCCATGCGAAACATGTTGGGTTAAATCTACCCAACATTTGATTGTTACACTTAAATTCAACGCAATGTTAACCCAATGTTTGTATGTCCATAAAGCACTCAATATTGGGTTGAATTTAACCCAACTTTTTTGTGTGTGTGGGCGCCAAAATACAGAATATCATATTATAGTCACAAGCCTGGCTAACTTTTCCCACCTTGAGAGTAGGCCTACCCATTATTTTATCCGCTAGATTTTAACTACCTTACTCGCATAACTCTTTAATCCCAAAGTTTCTGAAAAAGTCACTCCCTCTTAACGCTCTATAAAACAGGGCATCAAGATAAGATTACTTTTATCACTATAAAGCATCTTATTTTTTATAAATCGACCACCATCTTATAGTTCTCAAATCTTTAAAAAGCCATTTGTGGTTTTGGTCACTGCCTGACAAGGAAGGTTCAAACCAACGGGACTTTCAAATTAACAAGTGAAAAAATAACATTTCAACCAAAATTTTTTTTCGTTTTGCGGGAAAATAAAATGTATAGAATCGCATTAATTTTCAGTTTTTTCGGTGTCTTTCTCGTTTCTCCTCCCGGATTTATGTCAGTGGTAACTCTCAGAAACAGTCAACGTCCTTAGCATTCTTCACTAAAGATATAAATCCAAATGAAAATAAAAAGAGGAACAATGGTTAATGTTGGGAAAATGAAAAAAAGGACGGTTCAACCAGCCACACGCATCCAGTAAGTAATTAATAGCCAGGACAATGCTATCGAGAGACGTTGCTAAAAGAATCTGAAAACCATACTTTTGTTCAACTTGATGACCATTATAAGCCCGCGAGAAAAACTTTGGAATAAAAGGAAAGTCAACCAATCGAGTATGATAACTGCCTAGCATTTTATAACGAAATGCGAGCTTCTTTGTTATATTATTACAGGCTAGCCTGTTAGTAGAACTACAATTACAAAGGGAGTATCTGACATCCCTCTGAGGCGTTCCGGCAAGCATTCTTTCGTGGAACACGAGTTAGGTTTAATCGACAAATAGAATAATGCCAGGTTTTTCCTGTTTAATGAGATTTAATTAACGACATCCACCACCAGAGGCCATTTAAAAATATATACGAGGAGATAGAAGGAATTAGTCTAGAATATGTCGACATTCCTGGAAACAACTGTTTCGAATCCTTGAGACAGTGACTTAAGAATGTCGTGTGTGATGACATAAAAGAGCTTTTTTGCTATTTTTTCAGCTTTTTGAAGTAGTCTAGTTTCCTGCACGATTTTCATTGTATCGCCATTGCATGTAAAAAACTGGAAGAGATGCAAGACATCTAAACCATTCTATCAATCTATTCTGCAAGTTGATTTTATTCATTCAATCATTGTTTGTGAAACGCTTCTTCAAAACCAAGAAAAATAAACACTTGTTGGTTTTTGATTCAGGAAGTCAATGGATCCATTTTTGAAAAAGCAATAGGAAGTGAATAGCAATAGGTAAACAAAGGTGAACAGTAGGAAATTGAATGTAGTATATAGTCAACATTCTTAAATCTACGGTGGGGGAATACAATGTACAGTAATAAGGATTACGGAAAGGATATCAAAACCTTTCAGAAAAATATAAGGAAAATCTTCTGCATAGTGGCCACTTTTCATAAATAGGTCTTTTTATAGTGACCACCTGCATGCCAATTGTATACTGTTCTATAGTGATTAGGATGTGTCATCTCTTTTGCAACTTTTCAATTGACAATGCATCTAATAAAGTGACCATGTTCAATCTTCAACAGCAAAAATTTGAAGACAGTTGTGAAGGGAAATTAAAGGGAAAAGGGGGAATCCTCTAACAGTTTCAAGTTAGAAAAGCTGGGTTAACAATTAATATTAAAAATGTAAATTGAAGTAACTGAAACTTTATGAAAATGACAATAAAAATGGATACATGATGAGGAAGCAGGATAAAATTGATATTTTTGTATTTCAGTGCCAAATGTAGGCCTGTGAACATTGTTGTGACCAACTTTGCCTGTTTTGGGTGGTCACTTTTAGCAGGTTTGATGTATCAGTAAAACTTGCGTGGCTTTTAATCAAGCACATCATGGATTATACGCTTGTACATAATGCAACTGAATTCTGGATATGCATATATGATTTTATGCCATAAGGTCAAATTCAATTTCGTTCCAAGCAACAACCCGTGACCCGTGTTATAAATTTTCATTGAAAATTAACTAGCATGACCTTTTTCTTTCTGATAACTATATGCACCCCCAAGTGCCAGTGGCTTGAGGGGTCAATCAAAAGACATAACAATCACACCGGGGTGTTAATCTGGACAAGGAAAGAATTCCATTAAAATTTCCAATTTCCCCCTAAAAAAAATGCGATGGCAGGACTTCCAAATACAAAAAAAATGTTTTCAAATGTCATATCCAAGGATGGCGTCCTTAATAAACTAGGCCCGGGAGCGTGGAACATCAAGCCCGAGGAAAGAAGGTGGCAGTCAGCACCACGCATTGCAACGCTCTGCTATTCGGGTCGTCTTAACAAATGGCAATAAAACTTAATAATTGCTGTACTAATCTATGAAATGTTTCTCAGGTGGATAAAAATTGTGATAAGTAGGTCTTGGGATTTTAACTGCACGCTAATACTAATCTCAAACCAGGCCTTCGTTTTAATGAATTCGTTTCTAAAATCACAAACAACCTGCTTGATTAATTCAAAAATCCTTATATGATTAACTAAGCTCATGGAGAAAAATTACCGGCAATTTAGAAACAGCGTAGCATTTTCGGCCTTAGCAAGGATTTTGTGGTTGTAAAATAACATTTCATGTGTAATGAGCGGTTTATAACAGCTAAGTAGTTGAAAAGAATTCCAAAACATTATTAGATGGAATAATACAGAATTGGGCACAATTAATGGTCTACGTACGCAATTTTATACCATTTCAAAATTGCCTTGATACCTGCAATGTTAAATGCTTTGCTAATTACATCAACAGCTTGAAAAATAATGTTGAGGTAATATAATTTTGATATAAAAACATAAGCTGGAGAAACGGTGTTAGCTGTGCACATATGAACACAAGTTGTACTCACGATGCGAAAGTTATCGCATTTTTATCCAAATTCAACTAAGTTCGTAGAGATGGAGGCTAAGAGGAGCTCTTTTCTCTTTGAGCGACACAACATAACATGTCTTCCTATCATTTCAGGTGAAATTAAAGCTATAGTAGACGAAGCGTCATTGCAACATAATCATTGGCGTCAAAATACAGAGTAACACAAGCTCGGCCAGCACGCTCAGGCCTCCGTCAACTAATTAAGCAAGAACTTATCTAAACGTAGCTAATTTCCCCACCTTGAGACTAACCTACATATATCATAACAAAACTTCAAAGTATGCAGTGCATCGTATATTGTGCAGTTTTAGTAAATGTGAATTTGCTATATTCAGTGTAAAATCGGTAATCAATGCATGCATTAAATTCAATAAAATTGGGTGCAATACTACGGTATAATAACATAGCTCTATTTTCAGTGTTTGTGGTAATATATCCAACTGTTTTTATGCGTGCTGAAAGCTACAGTATCAGATGACCTGGTCTCGTTTTCTTGTAAATGACCGTAATTTATTAATGAGAGCAAAGCCCACATTCTCAACGTAACTATTGCATAGCACATACCGATATGTCAATTTCGTGATTGAGCATTTCAAGATAGAAAATCATGTTACGTCTAACTTCTACTCAACTGCTATTGTTTCCTATAATGCTGATGTTAACAAAAGTAATGTTTAATTTTTAGACGATACAAACAATCTCGCAAATTCCTATATCGCAGAGCTTACTATACATGTTTTGAGATAATTAGCAAAAATTATTTTGCATAACGTTTTGATAGAAAAATTAAAGAGCTTAATGGAGAGTAAAGATTAGTCATATCCAGCAGGTCATAACGAACTTCAAGGAACTAGCCTACACGAATTCATTTCTTTGATATAAGGAAACGTTAGCAAGATTTCGCACTTACTCGATATACACAACGCAATTGCCAAATGGGAGAGATGCCTTTTTAAAAAAAAAAAATATATGACCGTCTGATATGATAACGGAACTGTTTTCCATCCTTGATGCCTTGGGTGACCCTTGACCACATCGTGATTCATTTTGGCGCCCCAATTTCATTTCTCCCCCTGTTAAACCTGTCTCGTACATGGAAAACTGTCCTTCACCTCGTTTTCATATAAAAAAGGAAGGGGACCTCCCATATTATGTCTATACGAACAACGCATAATAGCTAGGGGTTCAAATCTGCAAGAAGAATATACTGCTCAGAAGCAAAACCTCTGTCATGCATTGGTGGATTCAAATCGGAAGCAGCTTGCAAAAACGAATCCACATTTTTTGCCAAGAGTCCATGACGCATACATGTACATTATTTGTAGTTGCAAGTTCATTTATGATCATAATTTAGATACCAATTGGCATGTCTTGACATCAATTGCATTGCTGGAAGAAGTTAAAAAACTTCCTCTATGAGAATTTTATTTGTGATAGGGTAGTATTGCAGGTTAAAAGGGTTTATCCAATAAGCATAAGAATAACATATTATTATTCCACGTATTATGGCATAAACCTTCAACAAGATGAGTTAGGTTCTAAATAATGCAAGGTATTTAAGAACCAAAATCACCCAGACACTAAAGGTTAACAATATGCACGAGGTGTAGGTCAATGCTGTAGTTACCTAACATTTTACAAAGAAAAAAAAACATGAAATGGGGGAAAAAGCTATGTTTATAAATTCATGGGAGGATGATGATAAAGTGGGGTCAAAGGACAATGGAGAGCTAGAAAAACACAGACCGATGTTATGAAAAACAAACCATCCTCGTCAGCGTCATAGCCCAAATGAACATCTGTTTTTCAGGCAAACAATACGCGATGAATTCTCGATCCATCTGTCTGTTGCACTTGAAATCTACATTTCAAGTGACTTTCAAAAATTTCATACCTTAGAGGCATCCTGAAACTTGTTGACCCGTGAATTCTTGCAATGATCTCATCAGGGAAAACGATCCAGTGGTCAAGAAGTCTTCACGCACCAGACGAACTATACCTGAAAAACAATAGATATGCAAATGATTCTTTGTCCATAGATCCTACGAACCATAAAACCATTTTTTTTATCCTGCAATGATACACTGAGGGAAGAAGAGTCTTAACAAGCGTGACCAAGAGGGACGGAGTGTCTTCATGAATGTGGTTGTCCAGCTTTTAAGACTGGTTGCACAGTTCTCCATTTAGTGCACCAAGCGAATAAAATTGGATTTTAATGAGGACTTTTTAGCATTGTTACCTTCTGCTTGAAATAAAGAGGAATTGTGGATAAGGAACTGCATGCAGAAACTGAAATCATTTATTTTAAAAATCTCTTTTAACCTGTTGTGTAGGTTTTCCCTAAATATATTTCAATGCATAAAAACAATAGATGTTTTCACTGAATAAGGTCATTAAGGCCAGTACAACAAGGCAAACTATATGTTACAATCAGATGGGCATGTGGTTCACCAGTGGTACGTACCACTCACACCTTGGCTGTACCACTGTGCACTATCATTACATGTCGTCATTCGCTTAATGTACATGTATTCCAAGTAAGCTTTTGTTTCAGAAGGTACGTTCACGAATTCTATAAAATGTCTCCGGACAAATTAACGGAAGCTCAGAGCGGCCAGATGCGCGTATGATGTTCCATGTTATATGTTAGAGATCTAAACCCTCCTTCTTCGCCTAAATGGGCCACTTATATAACATCATTCAGAGTAAAATTACGTACATGTATGATATTTTTTTTCTCGTGTTAACCAAACAAGAACCTGTCTGCTCTTCACCTCCGTAACCAGAAACGTGTCCAAATACTGGCCAAAAAAAATACAGAGACATTTTATGGTTTTTATTGCTATTTGGCCCATTGGATTCTGTTGTTGACGATAGGATCATAGAAAATTCCTATTTTAATTTATTATCCAATAATTCAGCCAATACAAATAGACCTATGGTTATGGAATGATGCATGTAAAAACCAATAATACCAATAAAATTTCTCTATTGCTATATACCATATCTATTGAATATTAGTTATTATTTTGCAGTTAAAAAGGGTTTATTTTATCCAAGATTTGCTACACGTGCCAATTTGCACATGTTTGCGTTTTTTGAAAATTGGCATGTGCAATCGTTCTTTAGAAAATGTTCAGTTCTTGCTTCTTGTGCCTTAGAGATGGATACTATAATGTTTGAACTTGTCTTCAAAAAAGTGAGTTTTGTTAATTAAATTACAGTTAATTTAATAATTTAGGAAAGCACAAATCTATTTGTGAAAATTTTGACAGATTGGCGTGGTGGTAGTCAGGTACTTGTATTTATACTGGCTGTCAGCAACATTTGATACCTGGGCCCTATTCCACAAAACTACAACACTAATAAATTACTAGTTACAAGTTACAAGTACAAATAAATATCGAGTAATAAAATATTGTTCCACAAAGTTGATGCAAGCACTTGTAAAATTAACTAATATTTTACAAGTGAAGTCGGCCATCTTGCTAGTCAGCTGAGTGAAAATCAAA
>JAQGCC010002537.1:0-18104 GCA_034698905.1 Xestoiulus laeticollis | reverse complement strand
GCCGACGCCCATTTCCTGTTACCCATGCGCAGGAATGAGCGTCGGGCGACGTGCGTCGGAAAACGCGCTATTGTGGCTGGGGCATTATCTGTGCGGTAACTCGTCGGCAGCAGCCCGTTGGAATGTCTCATGGAATCAAAATACGGCACACTCACCGCTCATGTGTATTTTTGCCTAACAGCACATTTTATTAAATTTCTATAAAATCATCTTCAAATTCCTCGTTGTTTAATATTCGGTTTACTAAATCGGTTTAAATTTACCCCGCTATTAAATACGTGTCGTAATTTGAAACATAATAATCGAATGTTGCCGAGGAGCTACAGAAAAAAGCACACCACCTTCTTTTAAATGATTAAAACTTGGTACTTACCGTTTGACTGGGTCGACATCTTCAGCGTCTTCATCCGCACTAAATCCATCCGGAGGATCCTGAAGAAAAACGATAGTGATAAAAAGCTCCGGCTGTAGAAATGTATTGGATAAGGTCAGTTGCACACGAGCGGTGCGTATGAGGTGCGGTCCCATCGTGCCATGCCACGAAACGCTAATATTCCAACGACTTGCTACCGCTGAGTTACCTCATAGGTAACGCATGCCGAATCGCAAGACGGGCATCCGCACCGCTCGTGTGCACCTGACCTAAGCTGGAACGTATCGCAAGTTTCTTCCTCCAGACACGGGTGATCTGTTCGCGCTCTTCGGGCTTTTCGTAAAAAAATACGGGGAAAAAGGATTTGCAAAAGAGAACATTTCGTGGCAGAAACAACGAATTTTTATTCGACAATGAGTAAAAAACAACAGATGCAAGATGCATTTTATTGCCAGGTTAATTAGACCCAAGCTGTCTTTTGTTTTTTTTTTATATATATATCTTCGCAACTACAATTGTACAATGTATACACGTTTGTAAACGAATAAGTAGAACCTATATCAAAAATAAATTTACAATGGGAGTCATGAGTTTCGACCCTGCGCGGGGGGGGGGAAAGGGGGAGGGAGAGAGGAAGGGGATGTAGGGGGTCGAGGGGTCATGGGGGTGAAAGGGCGGCGACATCGAAGCTGCTAGCCTAAAACTGGGATCTCCTCGGATTGTCAATGTCTAAGACAAAGGTATTTTGTCCAGGGGTTCGGTCAACAAAAAAATGACCACATGTCGGTCAAAATAAAAAAAGGTAAACGGGAAGCGTAGGAGAATTAATGGGGGAGTCAAAGGGCATTTACGGTACTTTTCGACCGACCCCCTGGCCTTACTTAGTAATTATACTGCTGTTATCTGTATAAGTATTTATATATGTTGCGTTTAATTATAAATTCCGTATAGCTTTTTTTTTTCGGTTACTATTTACACGCGCCAAAGGCATCTCGCACATTTCATCTGGTTTTCTCGGTCCTACGGCTACTGGTCCTAATCGCGGTGGTCCCGACTGGACAGGTCAACCCGGAGCACATGTCTTAACTTATGTCCGAGGGACATGCTCTAAGATGCGGGCTCCCCTTTACCGTCCAAAGATTGGGATTCCCGATGAGGCAGTGACGTAGGAATGAGAAATTTGGGCATGAGGCATCCATAAATGACATCTTTAGGACTTTAATTCAACTCAGTACCCTACAATCAGCAAACAAATGCCATGTTATAAGGGGAGATTCTTATCTACCCCTATGATCTCCTTAAGTCAACATGAGCTGAAACTTGATACCTCTTCTTCTGTATCAGATTTCCTCATCAACTTTTTTTGTGAGAAAACAGTCTCATGTGGGGTTCAAAAGAACCAACAATTTTTGATGTGACCTAGATAAATTTATGATGTAAAAAATTACGCAACTCTCCTTAAGTTATTAGATAATAAATACACTGCAAATGGAAACATCTTAAAAATTGTCTCCAAAATATGACGATAAGATGCATTTTTGCAAATTTAACTTAAATTAAGATGTGTCTTTAACAATTCTTATGTTTAAATTAATGTCTCGTTTAAAGACGCGACTAATTTTTAAGTTAAGAAAGTGGTGAAATTAAGATGCATCTTTAACGATTCTTTTGTTTAAGGTAATGTCTCATTTAAAGATGCAAATAACTTTTTAAGTTAAGAAAGTTGTGAAATTAAGATTTGTCTTTGCGTCTTATTTCGGCAACATCTCAATTTAAGATATGATTTGCAAATTGTCGCTAAAATAAGACGCTTAGATGCATCTTTGCAAATTTAACTTAAATTAAGATGTCTTTAAAAATTCTTATGTTTAGGGTAATGTCTCATTATAAGACGCAACTAACTTTTAAGTTAAGAAAGTGGTGAAATTAAGATTCATCTTTGCGTTTTATTTCGGCGACATCTCAGATGTTTTGATTTGAGAAAGTGGTGAAATTGAGATGCATCTTTAACAATTCTTTTGTTTAAGGTATTGTCTTATTTAAAGACGCGGCTAACTTTTTAGTTAAGAAAGTGGTGAAATTAAGATGCATCTTTGCAAATTTAATTTAAATTAAGACGCATCTTCGCATCTTATTTCGGCGTCATCTGAATCTAAGATGTTATGATTTGCAGCGTAAGAAAAGAGCACCAGGTCACCCGTCAGAAACACGTTTACACGTTTCTAAAATGAAATGGTACGTTATTGGAAATGAAATAAGGGAGAATATTTGCGGCAGAGGTTTGCGGATAAATGTGAATCTTACGATAAGGTCCTATCGACGGTCATTTACGGATGAAAGATGGTTTCGTGTCGCTACCAACAGCTTGGGTCCTCAATGGCTGCTGCTGCTATACAACATCTAAGTTTTCGCTTCCATCATTCACATAGAGGCATTTTTATAACACGTTAACACGTATGTATATAATAGTAATAGTAATAATAATAATAATAATAGTAGTAAGCATTGGACGCAATATTTCGTAAGTTGGACGCAGCAGCCATTGCGGAGAGTGTCGTTGATTACATCGATTCGGTACATTGAACTCTTTTATCGAGAGAGAGGCTCATCGGAAAGGACGTGACTTTGAGGAAGAGCGATTAAGTCAAAATTCTTTTACATCATCATCTTACGGGCAAAAGCGTTCGGAGGAAAAAAAAAAACAAATTGGGGATTGCCGAACAAACGAACGATCGTCGTCGTTACGAGTTAGGGCACGCCGATCTTTTCGCATCGTCGCTTCGCCACTTCTCGCAACCGCGTTTAAACGATCGTGAAATAAACCCAAGTGATGCTTTTACGAATGCGTAACCCCCTCAGGCCAAACGCTCGATACGAGGCTTTGCGCGCCCGCTCGGCTTTTCTGTCGCATATACATTTCGACAATTTTTTGAACGATTCCCGACACGGAATCCTTCGAACGTAACAAACGCAGCGGACGAAGGATTTGCCCGAAAAAGCGAATATTTTGGCGGGAACACGACTGGTTTTGTTTCGTTTCGCCAAACACTCGCTACATGATTTTTCTTCGATCATGCATCCAGATCCCTTTTGGGGATTTGAGGGAAAAGGGGTAAAAGGGGTTCTTCTCGTAAAAAGATGCCTTTCGGCGTGAAACGTTCAAACGTGAAATGTTCAAACGCAAGACGCAAGAAGAGCGATTCGAACGTGTTGATGCGGAGGTGAAGAACCATTATAAACGGGAGAAGAATGACGTCGGTTGCAGACATGACGTTCGAGTAGAATTACGAGCTAATTCATCTATCGGCGTAGGCGTAGGAGGAGAAAACGTCATTTAGAAAGTTTGATCAGAACGTTGTAAATCATTTAGTAGCGTTTGCACTTTTTTGTGCCTAACGTTCGGGGTTTAAGAAAACGCAGTTCGCTCGATATATATATATTCGTGTATATGCAGTGATTTCAATTTGCGATGGCATACGTGAATTTTATCCAACCCTATCTCGAGAAAAAAAAAACCTGCGAGGAGCGCATTTTCTGTCTTTAATGTGTCACCTCTGACTCGTTGCGTATCGCTTTTCAACGTCGTGCGAGTGTTGGATTCGTTAAATAAACCCGTAACGGATGAGAAAGCGATAAATAACTCCACGTATTAAATTCAACTTAGCGCTACACGTGTCAGCGTAGAAATGCAGTATGACAGAAGTTAATAGCTGAGATGGAAATTGAAATTTATAAATAGTGTCGCTTTCTCACTTGGCCCCTTATTACCCCTTTAAGTTGGCAAACCAAATAAACACTGGAGCTTTGCGTGTTGCCAATATTTAGGGGCAAACAACATGTTGCCCCTTGAAATATGGCAAACCATGCATACATAGAGGCTATACATTCTGCTAACAATTAGGGGCTGTGGATATAGTCTTAAGACGATGTTTTCAATAGCCTCATTTTCAGACGTAAGATCTTTTTCTACAGTCCACTCTCGCTATAGCGAACGTGCGGTATAACGAGCCGCTCGATATAACGAATGATTTGGCCGGTTCCTGCGCCATCTCGCAGTATCAAATGACTGTTTATAACGAACGTCGATGCGATGTCGTAGGTCATCATAGGTAAGATTCGCATTTTCATTGATTTTAAAAATTGGTTTTTTGAAGGTTAATATCTTAAATATTGTAACGCTTATTTAAACGGATAATCAAAATACCGCTAAAGCGACTTTTGCGCGTAGAATCTCTCCGACTGTTAGCAAAAACCGTATTTTTGGTGTCGAGTAGAAAACGAGTATTGTTGAGGCAATTCGTAAAAGCAAGAGCTGACGGTAGATTAAGATTTTCGTATGTCTTAAGACTAAAACACTTAAGTTTTTTGATGAGGCAATTGCTGTGGCTAATTTACGCAAGGAGCAGCCAACTTTGCCCCTTGAAGCATGGCAAACCATGCTAACATGGATGCATATCTGACTGCCAACATTCAGGGGCAGTAAACTTTGCCCCTTGATACATGGCAAACCATGCTAACATGGATGCAAATCTGACTGCCAACATTCAGGGGCAGCAAACTTTGCCCCTTGATACATGGCAAACCATGCATACATGGAAGCATGTCCTGCTGCTGTTAACATTCAGGGGCAGTAAACTTTGCCCCTTGATACATGGCAAACCATGCTAACATGGATGCATATCTGACTGCCAACATTCAGGGGCAGTAAACTTTTCCCCTTGATACATGGCAAACCATGCATACATGGAAGCATGTCCTGCTGCTGTTAACATTTAGGGGCAGTAAACTTTGCCCTTTTGAAATAGGTTTTTGAAATAAGGGCAAACCCTGGTCGCTTCAGAGCTTTCGCGGTTTGTCATTTCCCAGGGGCATCTAACTCTTTCAGATCTCATCTTCGGATGACACATTTAGCGTCTCTCTCCACGACCTTACTTTGTTAGCGACAACACCTTTGGGGATTTTTCCATCGTGTCGATCAACTTTCTAATTGACGTAATCTTCGTGCCGTTGCCGGTGTGAAACAATAGAAACGTAAGACTTTGTGTTTCTCACCTTTTGTCTCCGCAAACTCTTTCACGTGGAGAAATCTTACTCTTAGCGCTAATTACACTCGCGAAAGAACATTTGCCACTCTCGAGATGCTGTCACCGCATGGCATTAGGGATTATCCCTTCTTATCTCTAGATTCCCTTCTTATCTAGATTCGGAGCGAAATTAGACGGATGCTGGACGTATGTTCGAAACTAGCGGTAGCGCAAATTTAAGCGAAACGAAATGTGGGACGTAGCGCAACCGCTCTCGAAACTTGTTATTTTTTAGATTACTCCGAGTTAATGATTTCTATGACTCGAAATGCCGCCGTGAGTCTTTTCGAGCGTGATGCGCTACATCGGGAAATCTTAAGTACGACAATGACATCGCGCTGATGTTTTATTCATTTTTCACCTTTGCCCCCATTATCGTTTATTTTCGGGTGTTTGTAATTTTTAGTCTGGGTGTGATTTTTTTTTATCGGATAGACATTTGGCATCGTTATACTTTTTTCAAGAAAATAGACATTCGTGTGGAAATATATTTACAATAATTTGACAAGCTTATGTATTTTTTTTTTCGTTATTTTCAAACTATATGTGACGACAATACAGCTGTTGAATTAAGCGACCCAACGATCAGTTAAGAAACAAACGCTCGATTAACGTAAACGGTAATGGATTAATAATAATAATAATAGTAGTAGAATCGCGATCGATTTAATAAAATAATACGATGAAAAATATTGCGCGCCACAAATACGCACCGGGCAAAAAAAAAAAAAAAAAAAAAAACACGCACACGATTTTTTTTCACTCTCGGCCATTTAGAGAGTGACACCTGAGAAAAATCAATAACAATCAAGGACTATTTAACAATGTACAAATCGATTCATAGCAGCACGGGACAAAAGAAGAAGTTTCCACATGGGAGAAATTCAAGAGTTATTCACGATACGACAAACAAACACGACTACCGAGGAAAAAAATAGACGAAACAAATTGGACGTGAGGTCAAAGGTCATCCGAAGCAAATAAGGCATGGGGCGTAGACACTCGGATACGGATCGGAATTGCTATCGTCGCTCACTCTTTAAAACATTGCTTGATTTCGCTTTTAATCGGTCGAGCGGAGTTTGTTGAATTTAAGTTTAAGATGAAGTAAGGTTTAACGGAGTCGCTTAGGCGCAATCTTTGTCGCTCGAACGCAAAGTTTGTTGCTTAAACGCAACGCTTGTGGCTCGAACGCAACATTTGCCGCTCAAATGTAATGTTTGTCGCTCGAACGCAAAGTTCGTCGCTCAAACGAAACGTTTGTCACTTAAACACAACGTCTGTGGCTCGAACGCAAAGTTAGTAGCTCTAACACAAAGCTTTTTCGCTCTAACGCAAAGTTTTTTGTCGCTCGAACACAAAGTTTGTCACTCGAACGCAAATTTAGTCGCTCGAACGCAAAGCTTTTTGCTCGAATGCAACGTTCGTCGCTCCAACACAAATTTTGTCGCTCGAACGCAACGTTTGTGGCTTGAACGCAAAGTTTTGTCGCTTAAACTCAACGTTTGTCACTCGAACGCAAATTTTGTCACTCGAACGCAAATTTTGTCGCTCGAACGCAACGTTTGTCGCTCGAACTCAAAGTTTGTCGCGTACGTTTGTCACGTATAAACCGTTAAACCGTAACAAAGACATTTTGTATTGAAATATTCGCCTAATATTTCTAATCTTTTGAATTTGAAAAATCAGTCAAAAGTGTTTCAGAAGACTCGAGCAGACGAAACATTGCGCATTTATTATTATTTTAAATTGCGGGCTTGTAAATACTTTGCGCTCATACGTCCACGATAATTAACTCCGCTAAACCTTAAATCTCAAAATTTTAACAGTTTTTTAAAATTTTAAAATTTTATGTGGCTTTTCTGCTTAGTAAGAAAAAGTAAGAAAATCTGTTTCGTTAACCAACAGAATGTTTGCGGCGGAATCTCGTTTTGACGCGTCCCGTTTGCGGGAACCGGAACGGAAGTGACGTCAGCTAGGACCCCCCCCCTTATCCGGCAGATCATTGGCCGATTCGCGATCGGGTGACGTCATCGATTAAATCCCAAGTTATTTCCTTTAAAAAATGTTGACTAATTGTCATCGATTAATTCTCAAGTTGCGTTTACGATATCGCTATTAAGCGAATGCGCGCTTTAGCTAACGCCGAAATTTGTTTAAAAAAACATGTTGACTGATTTGTGCGCAACGCGGATGAAAATAACCTCTGACCCGGATGGAGATTATGCGCGTACGGAATGAGTCGTAAGTTTATCCCACCCTTAAAATAAAAGGAATCGCGGATACTAATGGGTTTGTTTCGGGTCGATGTGTTGCTACGTGATATCAATATCACGGTGACAGTGAGTCGCTATGGTAACCCCGAGTCACGTAACTGAGAAACGCGGTTTTTATGCACAAAATATAAATTAATAAAAAAAAAACGCAACCTTAGATTAAGTTCTTGGTTTTTGTTCGTTATCTTGTAGGGTTTAAATAACACTCTTTCAGAAGAGATTTTTTGAAAGCGAGGTGAAAAAGAATCCGAGAGATCGGAGTTTCGTCTAATGTTTATTCAACGGCATTTTTCATCCCGTTTTATTCGTCTCTTTATCGCCATCGAAACGTAAAAACTTAGCTTTTAGTTCTTTTGTAGTCGTCAAAATAAAACCTTTAAGCGACGCAAAACATCGACTTTTTATTTTCACTCCTCGTTCAAAAAATACTCTTTTTACTTTACGGCTTTCGTGTATCGCTAACGATTGTCTAAACACGACCGCTAACGAGTTAGGATTGGATTTTCTTCTCTTTCGTCTAACGGGTTAGGATTTGTGCGCTTCATTTGTAGACGATGTATTATAATACATCGTCCGCGCATTACCGTTTTAAAACTGAGTTTGGATCATTGTTATGCGATAGGATTTGCGATTTCTAACATAGTTAGGATTTTAATTTTCTTCTCTTTCGTCTAACGGGTTAGGATTTGTGCGCTTCATTTGTAGACGATGTATTATAATACATCGTTCGCGCTTTACCGTTTTAAAAATGAGTTTGGATCATTGTTATGCGATAGGATTTGCGATTTCTAACATAGTTAGGATTTGAATTTTCTTTTCTTTCGTCTAACAAGTTAGGATTTGTGCGCTTCATTTGTAGACGATGTATTATAATACATCATTCGCGCTTTACCGTTTCAAAACTGAGTTAGGATTATTGTTATATCGGAAACATTCGATTAGGATTTGTGATTTCTAACATAGTTAGGATTTGATTTTTTTCACTTCGTCTAACGAGTTAGGATTTGTGCGCTTCATTATAATACATCGTCCGCGCTTTACCGTTTTAAAACTGAGTTAGGACAATTTTTATATCAGAAAACATTCGATTAGGATTTGCGATTTCTAACATAGTTAGGATTTGATTTTTTTCACTTAGTCTAGCAAGTTAGGATTTAAATTTTTTGCCTTCGTCTAACGAGTTAGGATTTGTGCGATTAATTTTAATACATCATCTGCACTTTACTGTATAAAACTGAGTTAAAATGATTTTTATATCGGAAAACATTTGTTAGATTTGCGATTTCTAACATAGTTAGGATTTGATTTTTTTCCCTTTGTCTAACCAGTTAGGATTTGTGCGCTTCATTATAATACATCGTCTGCGCTTAAAAATTGAGTTAGGATCATTTTGATATCGGAAAACATTGGATTAGGATTTGAGTTTTGCGTGACATCGACGAGAACTTAGTTAGGATTTGAATTTTTTTCCTTTCGTCTAATGAGTTAGGATTTGTGCGCTTCATTATAATACATCGTCCGCGCTTTACCGATTAAAACTGAGTTAGGATCATTTTTATATCGGAAAACATTTGTTTAGGATTTGCGATTTCTAGCATAGTTAGGATTTGATTTTTTTTCCCTTTGTCTAACCAGTTAGGATTTGTGCGCTTCATTACAATACATCGTCCGCGCTTTACCGATTAAAACCGAGTTAGGATCAGTGTTATATCAAAAACATTTGTTTAGTCGCTGCATCTCGATGACGTCACCCGGAGTATCGGTTAAGGGGGTGGTTGGGGGAGGGGGCGGGGTTTAGCTCGAAGCGTTCTGATTGGACAGTGTCCTCGGAACGGCACGTTCTATTAGAGTATTAGAGGGTGGGATGGAAGCCGCCATCTTGGATTTTCCCTGTCGGGGGGGAGGGAGGGAGGGAGGGAGGGAGGGAGGCTCGTGTGGCAGGCACCTTAACGTAATAAGGTAGTAAAAATATCACGCATTCACTTGAAATAAAAATGGGCGGAAAGGGGGTCAAGGGTCATGCATATATGAACGTTTGGACGCCATTTTGTTACGCGTCGCATCAGCTACGGGCATTACGACTGTTGCGCCGCGTCGTCTGCAACTGTCTCGCTGTTTTCTAATAACGCGATGTAAGGACTTGCCACCAGGTGGCTTCTGGGGTGAGGTCGGAGGGCATCGAGAGCTACTTGCGTGACCCATTCGTCATGAGATCACTGCGCGATTCAATTGAATTACTGCATCAAGCGATTGCGATGACTGTATCATGGAATTTTTTTATTTCCACGATGCAGAAACCACATCCGCGATGCGTTGCATGATGCCCCGTTTGCCTCATACGATGATGCTTAGCCGATAACCGCATCCTGGATGAGGTCACTACGTTGCGACCACACCCGTGATGCGTATGTCTTATACGATGCACCCTCAATGAGATCACTACGCCGCGTATATCTTAGGATCCTCGACGGCTTAACGTGAATCGCAAGATAGTCGTAAGACGGCTGTGACCTCAAACAGCGACCACATCCATGATGCGTCCGTCTTATACGATGCACCCTCAATGAGATCACTACGCTGTGAATCTTAGGATCCTCGACGGCTTAGCGAGAATCGTAAGATGGCTGCAACGTTGATGCCCAGTCCATGAGATCACTACGCTGCATATATCTTAGGATCCTCGGCGGCTTAACGTGAATCGCAAGATGGACGTAAGACGGCTGTGACCGCAAACAGCGACCACATCCATGATGCGTCCGTCTTATACAATACACCCTCGATGAGATCACTACGTTGCGACCACATCCGTGATGTGTCCGTCTTATACGATCAAGCTTAACCGATAACCGCATCTTGTATGAGATCACATCCGTGATGCGTCCGTCTTATACGATGCACCCTCAATGAGATCACTACGTTGCGACCACATCCGTGATGCATCCGTCTTTTACGATGCAACCTCGGCGGCTAATCGTGAATCGCAAGACGGACGTAAGACGGCTGTGACCACAGACAGCGACCACATCCATGATGCGTCGGCGTTTTATACAATACACCCTCGATGAGATCACTACGTTGCGACCACATCCATGATGCATCCGTCTTATACGATCGAGCTTAACCGCTAACCGCATCTTGTATGAGATCACATCCGTGATGCGGCCGTCTTATACGATGAAGCCTCATCTTGGATGAGATCGCTACGCTACGACCACATCCGTGATGCGTCCGCTATATACGATGCACTCTCAATGACATCACTACGCCGCGTATATCTTAGGATCCTCGACGGCTTAGCGTGAATCTCAAGATAGACTTAAGACGACAGCAGATCACGCAGACAGCTCACGATGCCCCTTTTCCCTGCGCGACATCATTTTTGATCACCGACCCGCGTGTGGCACGAACTGTTTTTGGACGGCGGAATTCGCGAAGTAGTTTTTTTTTTTAAAATCCTCAACTTTTACAAAAATACAATGACTTTGAATCGGGCAATTTTTCAAAAATAAGAGAGCTAAAAAACCAAACAAGAAGCGCTGACTACGGAGGACCTTTCGGGGTGCTCGGTTTTGTTTTTTTTGTTTTTTGAGGGGTTTCGCGACATCTTCCTCCTCCTCCTCCTCATCATCATCATCATCATCATCATCATCATCATCATCATCATCGTCATCATCATCATCATCATCGCCATCACTTTTTTTTTTGTTAATACTGCGAATGAAACAGAGACGAAAAAGGCAAACATAGATCTATACAATGATGGATATTAAAGATTGAAAACGACTAAAAATAAAAAGTATAAGAAGAAGAAGAAGAAGAAGAAGAAGAAGAAGAGCGAGAAGAGTAAAATAGAGAAACACGCGTACGTTTTTTTTTTTTTTGGATGGAAGAAATATATAAACTGGCAGCAGGCCGCTCTTTTTCCGTATATATATATATATATGCACACACACACACCCCGCGCACTCCTCACCCCCCGCGTGGGGGGAAAATCCCTCCTCCCTCCCTTCCTCCCTTCCTCACCCTCACGCACAAACACACGCGCACAAACCTCACGCTTAAAACGGAAAAAAAAAAGGTTTTTTTTTTTTTGAAAAATTGTGGATGGAATTAGAGATTGAGTGAGGAGCAGGCCGGGAGGGACGAGACGACTTTTGTCGCTGTCGTTGTCGTTGTCGTTGTCGCTGCTGTCGTTGTCGCTGCTGTCGCTATCGCTGCTGCTGCTGCTCGTTTATGTGTTTGAAGCTGGATTTTTTTTTGTTTGTTTAAAATTGGCTCGGACCGAACTGGACACTGCGGCTTCTTCTTCGTAAAGGACGTGAACTTAGCGGCCGCGGGCCCACCGTAGAAGGGCATCGGCGAGAACATCCAAATGAGCTTTAGTCTGGTTAGTTTGCATGCGGAGGAAAAAAGGAAGGTGTTAGTTGGGGGTAAGTGTTAGTTTTTGCGGTTAGTAAGTGAGGGTTTTGCGATTAGTAAGTGCAGGTTTTGCGGCTAGTAAGTGTTAGTTTTTGCGGTTATTAAGTGTTAGTTTTGTGGTTAGTAATTGCAGGTTTTGCGGTCAGTAAGTGCGGGTTTTTGGGTAATGGTTATGCCTATGGGTAGATGTCCGATAAAGGATAAAGGGTCGGTGTAGAAAGATAGAGAGACGATTGTTGGGACATTAAACTAGGAATCAGGTCACGCGGGGTCAACGAGACCTTGCGAGCGGGGTCGTACGTGTGTGGAAAAAACGGAATGGTGCATTCCGGTTAAGATCTTGTATAGGGACCAGCGTAAACTTAACGCGGGGAATTCATCTATTAGCTTAAGTGAATCCTGCGAATAGCACACCCGCTTGGGACCGATGGATTGTGCTATTTGGAGGGATACGCTATATGGAGGTTTAGCAAAAGCGATGATTTACATTTTCCCAGCGACAAGTCGGGATTTACCGCTCCCAGTGGTTCTTCAGTTACGCTATTCACCGGTAAATTCGTGATTTTGTCCCAGGAAACGAGTGTGCGGGTCGCAGGGAATACGCTATATAAAAGTTTAGTTTGTTCTATAAAATCGATCCGTGCCGATGGAGGGTCGTTATTCGCAGGTTTCACTGTGCATCAATCGGTTTATCAAAGACCCCAAAAGCCCACCGTGCTCCGAAGTACTCGCGGTTTAACCACCTCAAAGGTCCTAAATTAATTCACCTGTAAAAGAGGGGCCTCCGTTCGACTTTTTCTCTCGCACAATCTATCGTAGATCTCAACCGGTTGCGCGAAATCCGTTGCGCTAGTCGAGCTCTACATCCCTCTCGCTACAGTCGTCGGGTAACGATGGAAACGGTTCCCAGTGGCCTCGCCACAAACAAGGCGCTCGCTTTTCCAACCGGAGAGCTTTATCCGGTGTCACCCACCGAGACCTCACCCTAACAACATGATAATTAAAAGAACTGCTATGTGCTGCCACGCCCTTTGCTACGAAGAGACCCCGGAAAAAAACTGCTGCCCCTGAATTATAGCAAAACCATGCACGCACGGTTTGCCTTTTAACCCCTGGAAGGTTGCAAGCCATCAATACAAAGGTGCATTGCTGGTTGGCCTTTTTAACAAGGGGCTGACTCTAGAAGGTTGCAAATCATGCACACACGAGTGTACTCATGGTTTGCCTTTTAACAAGGGGCTGCCCCTTAAAGTTGTAAACCATCAATACAAAGGTGCATTGCTGGTTGGCCTTTTTAACAGGGGCTGCCCCTTAAAGGTTGTAAACCATCAATACAAATGTGCATTGCTGGTTTGCTTCTTAACAGGGGCTGCCCCTTAAAATTTGCAAATCATGCACACACTTCGTAGCATGGTTTGCCTTTTAACAAGGGGCTGCCCCTTAAAGGTTGCAAACCATCAATACAAAGGTGCATTGCTGGTTTGCTTCTTAACAGGGGCTGCCCCTTAAAGGTTGCAAATCAAGCACACACGAGTGTACTAATGGTTTGCCTTTTAGCAGGGGCTGCCCCTGGAAGGTTGCAAACCATCAATACAAAGGTGTATTGCTAGTGGGTGTTTTTAGCAGGGGCTGCCCCTTAAAGGTTGCAAATCATGCACACACGAGTGTACTAATGGTTTGCCTTTAAAAAAGGGGCTGCCCCTTAAAGGTTGTAAACCATCAATACAAATGTGCATTGCTGGTTTGCTTCTTAACAGGGGCTGCCCCTTAAAATTTGCAAATCATGCACACACATTACTCATGTTTTGCCTTTTAACAAGGGGCTGCCCCTTATAGGTTGCAAACCATCAATACAAAGATGCATGCTAGTTGGCCTTTTAACAAGGGGCTGCCCCTGGAAGGTTGCAAACCATCAATACAAAGATGCATTGCTCATCTTACCAGGGCTTCTATTAGGGGCAATTTTAAAGAGCATCTTTTAAGGGCATCTTTCATGGGTATTTTTCATGGGTTTCTTAAAATGTCGCTGTCGTGAGGGTCTATTTAAAACACGCGCTTGCCGCAAGTGTCCCTTTGAAAAAGGCGAACGAAAGTATGTACGTTATTCCATTCGAGGTCCTTTCGGAACGATTCAAGAGTTCCTGAAGTGGACCAAAACCTCAAGGGCATTTTCCGTATATATTTTACCGATCGAAACGATTTTTTTTCGTAAGTCCACCCCCATCTCGAATTTTAATCTGGAACTAAGATGTTCATTTTTTTTGTGCATTTGTAGAATTCCACTTGAGGTCCTTAGAAGTACGCTCGCGTTGTCGATACGTGAAATGGAAATTTACCCGCTGGGACCTTATGCATATGTCGTTAATGTTAAATGAGAACGGGGATGACTATCCTCTCGCGCTATTCTAAAAGACCATTCGGGTGAAGGCCCCTGAATTAAGAAGATCCACTTTAGGACCTTCGAGGTGGCGAACGTCGAGTATTACCGCGCGGTGCGTCGTTCGCAGTCTTAAAGGGGGCCTTTGATACGCGTGTACTTTTTAATTCGGACAAGTCGACTTGTAAGTGACGCTTAGGGTCATCTAACAAACGGTATTCGAATGCCCTTTGGCAATTTGCGCGTCTGACGTAAAGCGTCTCGTCCGACTTTCTGAAGTTTGTTTTTTTGGTTATTTTAGCATTTTTTTTGTCATCTGTTTACCGTAGAATGTATTCGTAAGATGACGGAAACACGTGACAGACTATTCATTGTTTTTTTTACCCCCGTCTCTCTTTCCTTGTTTTTGGGGGGGTGGGGTTAGGGGGGTTTGTGGGGAGAACAATAGGACCCAAAAGCTGATGAGTAGACTTACCGTTTTGTAAAACATGCATGCCAGCCTGTCTTCGTCTTCTGAGTTCGGACAGTCGAGGAAGCCGTCGCAAAGGACATGGTCGTCGATGCAACGATACCTGCCCATTCTATCCGGGGTAGGACACGCGAACCTTTCCATTCCGTCTTCTACGGGCGGACATTCTGGAATTCACAACAAGGGAACATAGCGTGGAATTAGTTAACGAGTTTTTTTTAATGCTACAAAATAACGCGTTTTTTGTATTACGTCAAGGGCAGTACACTTGTTAGGGCGCCCTGTATATATATATATATATGGGCTCTAAATGAGTTTTAGGGACACCCTGTATCCTGTGTAATAGTCGATGGGCTCTAAATGAGTTTTAAGGACATACTGTATAATAGTCAATGGGCCCTAAATGAGTTTTAGAGGCACCCTGTATCCTCTATAATAGTCAATGGGCTCTAATAGAATTTTAAAGACACCCTGTATCCTGTATTATAGTCAATGGGCTCTAAATGAGTTTAAAGGACACCCTATATAATTGTCAATGGACCCTGATCGGTTTAAGGACACCCTGTATCCTGCATAATAGTCAATGCGCCCTAATAGAGTTTTAAAGACACCCTGTATAATAGTTAATGGGCCCTAAATGAGTTTTAAGAACACCCTGTATCCTGTATAATAGTCAATGGGCTCTAAATGAGTTTAAAGGACACCCTGTATCCTGTGTAATAGTCGATGGGCTCTAAAATGAGTTTTAGAGGCACCCTGTATTGTCCTCTATAATAGTCAATGGACCCTAATAGAATTTTAAAGACACCCTGTATCCTGTTTAATAGTCAATGGGTCCTGAATGATTTAAGGACACCCTGTATAACAGTCAATGGGCTCTAAATGAGTTTTAAGGACACCCTGTATCCTGTATAATAGTCAATGGACCCTAAATGAGTTTAAAGGACACCCTATATAATTGTCAAAGGACCCTGATAGGTTTAAGGACACCCTGTATCCTGTATAATAGTCAATGCACCCTAATAGAGTTTTAAAGACACCCTGTATAATAGTCAATGGGCCCTAAATGAGTTTTAAGGACACCCTGTAGCCTGTTTAACAGTCAATGGACTCTAAATGAGTTTAAGGACACCCTGTATCCTGTATAATAGTCAATGGACCCTAAATGAGTTTTAAGGACACCCTGTATAATAGTTAATGGGCCCTAAATGAGTTTTAAGAACACCCTGTATCCTGTATAATAGTCAATGGGCTCTAAATGAGTTTAAAGGACACCCTGTATCCTGTGTAATAGTCGATGGGCTCTAAAATGAGTTTTAGAGGCACCCTGTATTGTCCTCTATAATAGTCAATGGACCCTAATAGAATTTTAAAGACACCCTGTATCCTGTTTAATAGTCAATGGGTCCTGAATGATTTAAGGACACCCTGTATAACAGTCAATGGGCTCTAAATGAGTTTTAAGGACACCCTGTATCCTGTATAATAGTCAATGGACCCTAAATGAGTTTAAAGGACACCCTATATAATTGTCAAAGGACCCTGATAGGTTTAAGGACACCCTGTATCCTGTATAATAGTCAATGCACCCTAATAGAGTTTTAAAGACACCCTGTATAATAGTCAATGGGCCCTAAATGAGTTTTAAGGACACCCTGTAGCCTGTTTAACAGTCAATGGACTCTAAATGAGTTTAAGGACACCCTGTATCCTGTATAATAGTCAATGGACCCTAAATGAGTTTTAAGGACACCCTGTATAGTGGTCAATAGGCACTAAATGAGTTTTAAGGACGCCCTGTATCCTGTATAATAGTCAATGGACCCTAAGTGAGTTTTAAGGACACCCTGTATCCTGTATAATTGTCAATGGGCTCTAAATGAGTTTTAAGGACGCCCTGTATCCTGTATAATAGTCAATGGACCCTAAATGATTTAAGGACACCCTGTATAATAGTTTTGATTGTTATGGCCCCCGTATACAAGTATAATTATATTTAATAATAATTATATTTAATGTGTGTCCTGTATATAATAGTATCGAGTACTGTTATATGGCCCCTGTATACATGTATATATTAATTATACTTGATGACTTGTGTCTTACACATGCTTTAATATACTTTATATACAAAAGAAGTTGTTTATACATTTTATACAACATCATATTTATGCAAAAGTATTTATATCTAAATTATACTTAATGAGACTCGTTTTATATACAAGCAGATTATATATACAATACGAATTGTATATATACAAACATGGACCTTGATTATACTAAAGTGTAGCGTTTACTTTAAATTGTATACAAACATCGATTATGTTTTATACATTCGTTATATGAACTCAAATTATATATTTATCAAATTATACTTGAATGAGACAAAATCGCGTTCACGTAAAGTAATATAGAAAGTATACAAAATATATAATTCGGTCGTATTATATTTATTAAATTATATCAATTTGATATATATATTTATAGAAAAATTTCTAAAAAAAATGCTCGTTTTATTTCTTATATAAACGGGATTATAAAAATACTTTAAAAAAAAAAAAAAAAAAAAGTGGAAAAGTCAGGGAAATTACAAAATGTATAATTTAATGTAGATTATACATTTGTGAATTATTATTAATATTAAGTGAATGTAAATTATGTTTTTGCCTCCGGATGTTATTTCAAACGTTTTCTAATATTTATTCAAATCCTCATTTTATAAGGAAATTTACATGAATTTTAATATATTATAATTGAAAAAAAAAAGCATTAAAACAACAGCTTAAAGCTTTATAAACTTTTTTACCCAAATTATATTAAAAAAAGTGTACATATATAATGCGCGTCACGCTACTTCCGGTTCGCCCTGCACTGTGGGAGGGAAGAGGAACCACTTCCGGTCATTCCATTAGCCTTATTTATAAACGAGGACTAAATTAGATTATATGTTAACGAGGAATAAGAAATAGAGGACTTAGAATTAAAACATATATTTAAAAAAAAAAACGAAAAAAAGGAGAAAAAAAAAAGAAGGAACGGGAAAGAGAGATGTATATAGAAGGAAGAATGGAACGCTATAAAAGGAGTGGAATTGAATTGAAAGGGA
>JAQGCC010002536.1:0-18110 GCA_034698905.1 Xestoiulus laeticollis | reverse complement strand
GGCATTTTTTTTGGAGACATTTTCTGCCATTGCCTCTATGGCACGGAAAACACACTACCTCTTCTAGACACTATAGTGCCATCTTGGGCCGCTAGTCCCTCTAATAAAGATTGCAAATTCCTACAACCTGTTACATTTTCTTGTTTTAAGTTGATTTGCCAAATCGTATTTGGTATTGCGTCTATAGAAAGCGAATTTGGGAATAGTATCTGGACAATTTGAGACTGTTGAATATTTATTATTGATATTGCAGTTTTACCAGTAGTAATGACCTGTTTCATAATGAATCAGAATGAGTAACACTTTTAACAAGCCACTAGAAGCAGATAATTAATTTAAAAAGAAATACATTATGTACTTCGTGATGTAGCTTACTTTAATGACTTCTAAATCTAAAGATGAATTACATTTATGCACTAGTATCCCACTACGACTGAATGGAATATTGAAAATCAATGTAAAGCATTGATTTAAATGCATATCTGTTTCATAATGAATGAACAGCACTTTAACAAGCGTCTAGGATTGTGAAGCATGTGATTAATAAAAAAAGAATACTTGTTGACAATAGGTACTCTCACGGTGGGAAACTTAGCCACGATAAAATAAGTTTTTGATTAGTTTACGGAGGCTTGAGCGGGATTTCTACGCTATTGATATTCTGTACCTATTGTGCCGCTAAGATTTAAAATATTTCGTTTGCTATTCATTATATGTTTAGTGGATTGCATAGGCAATGTTTATGTTGTAATGGCGATTCATCTATTAGCTTTAATTTCAAATGTAATGATGGATAGGCAATGACGTCTTGTGTTGTGATGGTCAAACAGAAAATTGGCTCCGAATGTGGCTAAAAAGTGTTAAGTTTTTTTCTTCGTTCTCTACGACTAAGGGCCTATTGCACCAACTGAGGTGAAAATCTAAGGTTTACTAACCTCGGGTTAAAATATAACTCCTGGCTGGTTAACCTCCAGGTTAGCTGTAGGTGTTGCACCAATTAACCCTTGATAAAAATAACTCAAGAGTTATGGAACCCATGTTTAGCCATAAAGAAAAAAATGGCCTCCATCTAATTCTAGAATATTAATCTGAGGTTAACCCTGCCTATTGGCTGGGATAACCTTTCTCTCCCCTTTTTTCACTAACCCATGCTTGTGCAATGCAAAGGTGTGTTAACCTAGTGTTTCACCGCAGGTTAACCCTAGGTTATTCTTAACCTCTGTTGGTGCAACTGATTGCAATTTTGAAAATCAAAGTCAAGCATTAATTTCTTTAAATGTGTAAATTTTTATATTTTTCTATATCCTCATCCTTTCCATAGATATTTCAGAGACTGGAAATTGTCATGCGTAATACATGTATTATATTTTAATTAATAAGAGTTAATATTTTAGTTTTATGTGTTCAGCACCCCCTAGTTGCATATGAGCATTTAAACGTGTTGCACTACATGTAAATTTTATATCAAGGCCTTGTGCATTACACCTTTAGGGGCCAACCACAACCTTTGTGGACTTTGTTTCAATGCTGACTAAATGGTTTTAACTGATATTGTAGCCTATATAGTGTATATTGGAATCATCGTGTTTCATTTCAGAATTGATTTTTCAAATGGAAATCAAGTTCAGATAGCTATTCTCTGCGTTTTACAGAACGCTGGAAGCACAAGTTTCAATGACTAGAATTAAATAAAAAAGTCTACAGGTGCTTCATCGTAGTCCCGAGATTCATAATGCACGATTTCCTACTATTGTCGTTGCATCAAAAGTGGCAATGAATAAAATGTGCATCATGAATCAGGTGTTACGAACTTTGATGGCAGGTGGTTAAATCACGTAATTTTTTTGTATAGGAAGAAACCTTTTGCCATATACATCTATAGAAGGTCTAGACTAGATATAAAGTACATGTATTTGTTGAAGACCTGATCTGGATATTAATCCAGACATTTGGCAATTTCCACGGATTAGTGCTCACGTTTGTGTTAGGGTCAAAGCTCGTGTAAACTACTTGGCACATTTCACTATCACCAGCGTCGAAAAGAGATTTTTGACATTAAATCTGTTTGCTGTTCAACACTGGATGAAATACCATTATGGGAGAACTAAAAACCCCTGCCAAGAAAAATAGACACGCCTGGTACTCTCTCCTCAAAGGCAGGTTTGCTATTTCACTTGCGTTATATCGGAGCATTCGTGACGGTATATTTGAAATATTGAACCTGGACTGGAAATGTGGAAATAATTTTACTTTATTCAATATTGAAAAATTGTAATTTGCTTATTAATGCAGATATGTTAGGCTATACATGTAACACGTAGATTTTTTCCCCCTCAATTTCCAATTGTCCAAAACGATGCATTTGAAACGCTTCTGACGTACTGTGGTGTCGAACCAATTATAAAACTACATTTCGAGTGAAATTCTGCGGATAACTCCTACGAAAACGTAGAGCGGACATGTTGTGTCGTATTGGCCGAACAAGAATCTGCCTGTTCTGCGTTTCCGTAAGCAGAAATTTTCCTGAATGCAGACAAGATAAAATTCGTTAAATGTACATATTAAAATACAGTGAACCCTGGTAAAGTGATCACCTCTGTATACAGTGACCACCTTTCATAAATTGGTTTTAGTGCATACATACAAAATGTATGTACGTTTTACAGGTTTAACTGTAATTCAAAATGGTTCCATTTCTGGTGCGATGTCGATAAAACATTTCTGTTTTAAAACAAGTAAAACAATTAAGTTATACTCAAGTTGCATGTACATGCATGGTGGCAATAAAAATCCACATAAAATGACTTATCCATCCCAGAAATTCTGATTTAAATCTTATCCAAATAATCCAAATCTCTCAAAAACAACGTTCTTACGTTGTTTTTGAGGTGTTCACTTTGTAAAGGTGTTCAATCTGACAGGTTTCACTGTACCTGCATGCTGTACATGGCAGGTACGCAGGTACATGTACATTGATTCCTTCCGGTAATATTTTGGACGAAAGACGTTGTTTATTTTGTTTTGCTGTTTTGGAGGTCACTTTCTATAGGATAAATATCCAAAACAGGTTTATTTGAACGAAGAATGTTTTAATCTGTGTTCACGACAAATAGTAGATTTTTTTCGCATTAACCATGAAGATACCGGTATATACTATATAAAAATATGGTTTACTTTAGATTCTGTTTGTTTTTGCCTAATTATTCGAGATTAGCTTGCATCATTAGGATTTACATGACTACATGTACTCTGAATCTCCGTTGATATACAGTAAAACCTGGTAAAGTGACCATTATTCATAAATTTATTTTACATGTATCCTTTCATAAGAATTCTGTATATTTTCCACCTGTATACAGAGACAGGTTGTGCCATTTTGTTGGATGGTCACCTTGAGCGGATTTCACTGTACTGTTGTTCTGCATGATTGCAAATTGCAAGCTGTTTGCTGATTATAAAAATATAAGATTGAGCAATGTCTAGTAGAATACTCTCGATAAATCTCGAATTTTTAATTAAGCTGTCATTAGTAACAACAGCCATTCACAACTTATGGTGTCGATTACAGAAAATAGCGCAATCAATTTCATTCAAATTGATTCTTTTGGCTGTTATAAGATCAAAAATTATAGTTTGCACTAAACTAACTCAAATTTTATTCAATCTAAATTGATCAGATTTGTTTACTTTTTATTTTGGAGAAGCTGGATACGAGAACTTTATACAAGGGTTCTTGATTATGAAAGCATTGAATTTTTTGCTTATTCGATAGACGAATCCAGCATAAAATATGACTAAAATATGCAGCGTTTTTTACATCTAAAATCGTATTCATTTCAGTTCTTTTACAGCTCCATGGCAACTAGGGCAGGTAGGCCTAACCTGTAAATGCATATGAATTTTTTTTTAAATTTAAAAATCCAATATAATGTAGACATTATCATAAATGTTGTCACACTAATCTAGAAGACGTTATCAACTCAGGCAATTTCGGCATTAACCAGGAGAACGTGCATCGCGAATCGAGCATTAATAATGAATTGAGCGTGTGACACATCATTTCTAAATAAATACCACATTTTCATTTAAAGTTGTCTTTAAATTTGCATGTGTGCACATTTAATGAGCGTCTTCTTTTTATGAAAGCCTTTTATTTAACTTGGCATGAATGGAGTTTGGTTGTTTGTTTCAACCTTTTTCCGGTCCTTTTTAACCAACTTTCAAACGTCCTCGAGATCTGCAATTTTTTGTGCAACTCAGTCTCATAAAGCATTTTCATCTGTCAAATTTTGTACAGTTGCAGGCTGGCATTCATTCCTATATTATCCTATAAATTCCTATATTTTTAGAAGTTTTTTTTCTCAGTAACAATAATTTTTTAAAGAATTTCTCTATTTAGTTTAATAATACTGTATTTAATAGTTCTTCACTTTTTCCAACTGAGTAATGGGAGTAGTATAGTAATCCATTATACATTTTTGGGTTATGAAAATGATGCTGATATTTCTATGATGTGATCAAGCTGTAAATAATTGCACCAAATCCTTGTTCAGGGTCTTGAAATAAATCATCTACAATCAACCTATTGTTTTCATGATTTGAATACGATATTTTTTTTTTGGAGATCCTTTCACGAACTTTACTGTTTATTTACTGTACAAATTTGCATTTGTGAATTAATTGATGAATTATAAGAAGATTGATAATTAGATTTCCTTTGAATCGGAAAAATTTCCTTTTATCAAAAAAGTGGGCCTGAAATGACTTTTACTATACTACTAATGGTAGGTCAATTCAATTCAACTCAGTACTCTACATTCAGCAAACAGATGCCAAGTAGTGGGGGGGATTAGTCGTACTTTGAAGAATTTAATTGGTGAATAAACGGAATATAAATTTATACAAAAAAAATGCTATACGTTAGCCATCGTAGAAATGACTAACCTTGTTGAAGGTTGTTGAAATTGTCGTTATCGGGTTGCTAAAAAGTGCAGAGGAAAGTGGAAAAGTGTCCCGCATAAAATTGTGGTCAACAGATGAGATTTAGAGTGCTTTTGCAATATTTTTCTCAATATTTTTGTCCCTTTAACTTATTTATCTTAAAAATCCCGAAAGATTTTGCTTACGTGGGTTGTTTTTTATAAAACATAGTACGACAGTCTAATATAGAGTTGTGTTGAATTACTTACTGCTATACATTATAAGAAATACTGTTTTTTTAATATACATGTAGTGATACCAACCGAACGTCACGTCACGTCCATTCCGAAATGTTTATAAACATTTCTAGGATCATTTATCTAACTATCACTGCTGTCAATTTCATCCTATCCTATTTTGCTGTTGTGCAAAATAAAATAAAAAATTCCATTGCATTGAAATAATTTGACAAACTTCATATACATACGTGTATGTTTTTAAAAAAAAATGTACTTTAAAAACATTCGAATTACAATGTATATAAATTAGGTATGAACTCCCAATGAACATATCTAAACCTTGTAAATATGATCTTTCATCAAACCTCGGAAGAAATAATTTTTGGCTAAACATAATTAAGCCAACTTCATTTTAATTTCACCTCATTTGGTTTCTTTTGTTCTTTGTTTTGTTACATATAATTAGTCGTTTTAGTAAAGAAATCAAAATTTCAGGTAGTTCATATACATGTACATTGTATGTTCATTTGCTTTGTTTATACGTAGCCATTATGTGGTGTTCAAGGCGCCTTCTTTTGGTCCAGATTTGCACCAAAACATCTTGTGTCGCCCTTTACATAAAACCTACTTGTGCATACCGACCATGAAAATAGAGTCGGGAAATGAAAATAAAGTTGAACAAATGGGGGAAATCGTTTTATAATGCCTTCGGTGGTTTGTCTCTTTAAATTGGCAAGGTCTTGCCATTTAATGGCGTGTTGATGCAGAGGTTGGTTCATTCCACGCAGTTGTTTTTTTGTGTGTATGTACACTGTATGCTGCAAGCAAGGCACGTTTACTGACTTGGTGGTTATTCCCCCAAAGAAGTGCACAAGTCGGTTGTTCATTACTAGAGAATTATATCCCCAACATTTAGTACATTAGTTTTATAATGTACAATTTGATAAAATGAAAATTAAAAAGCCATTTATATAAATGCAGCATGTTTGCCCATATATTATATGGTTATCTCAAAGTGTTCTGTTGTTACGTTAATATTTCACGTACTAATTGGAAATCGAAAGCACGTATTTGTTCATCATGGAACAGATTTTATTTAAAATCATGTTTATGTTTTTGAGAAGAAGATAAAATCTCTTGATTTGTGCAAACGAGACTATAAACAGCTGGTGTTTGCATTCAGTACGTTTTCAAAGATAAGATTTTTTTACCTTCCACATAAGGCGAAAAGAAAGTAATGCACTTTTGAGTTGTGAACTTGTGACATATATTTTTTAACGTTTTTGTTTTTGCATGGGTATTACACGAAAAACGGTAATAAGATTATATACATTATTACATGTGCACGTGTACGTTTATGTAAGAAAATATACGTAATATAATAATGAGAATTCGTGGTTTACCCCCCGTGTTGACATCCAAACCCTGGGAACAGAGCATATATAGTGGTACCTAGCACAAATAAATGAAAGCGTATGATGAAGAAGGCGAATTATTTTGTATTGAAGGGAACTGCTGTGAGCTTGTTGATGCGATATGTTAGTGACCTCAATATATAGAGGCTGTGGAAGAAACCGCAGAATTACTTGTGTTAAATATCGTAAATACACACTGTACTCGAATAAACCCCCGGTGGTTTATTTAAAAGTTAGGAGCATTGACGCATGGTTTATTCGAGACCCTGGTTTTATTATTTTTTATTACCTCAAAGTTTGTCTCAATATAAATTAGAAACGACTAAAACTTGCCAGACACAAGCATCTGCGGTACCGGTATTTTATTTGTCTGATATTTCAATAATAAGGGGATCCCCCTTATAGAAAATGTGAGGCGCGAGTACTTAGGGAATTCCCCTAACACCCGGGGCTTAATCGAGTATTTGTAGAGTTTATTATACGGTATTTGTAGAATTTTTATTTTTAGTTCTCTAAAAAATCGTAAGGTATGTTTTGTTCTAAGCTGTCATCTTTTGTAATTTGTGAATATATGCATATCTGCTAATTGTTTCCATTTACTAATTTTGAAAGGATATAAAGGGAAACATTAAAACCAATCAGTCATAAATTACATGTACAGTACTACTAACGTAATTGAAATGCGAAATTTCAGATTATTACGGGTATGTGATTTGATGAAATTTGTAACTTTTTGGTGGGGAACTTAGCTTTTTATCATCAAACTCGTAACGGCACAGCACAATTCCAGCACGCTTAGTTTTGTTTCGGTGAATGTAATGGCAGAGATGATTTAAAATAAACCAGGAGATGCAACAAGAGAGAGACCCCGAGTAGACCAAGCGGCATACATTAATAAATTGATTTCTGAGAATTTTTTTGTATATGTATCCTTGCAATGGCTTGGCGTAGAGCTGTACCAGGGATTCATTGAGAACGGCTTTTGGGGCAAACGCACCTCATAACGAAATACATATCGTGTTTAATATATCGAATTGATGGGTGTAGGTTGATCCAAGAAGTGTTGTTCATTGTAAATTTAAGCTGTTAACGCTCCAGGAGCTCGTAGAAATTAGACTAGAATGCAAATAAGTAACATGAAATTATTCAACATTAATCATAAATCAATTGAAATTTTGAGCTATTTAAAACCTTTTAAATTATATTTTAAAGGTTTTGCTGCTTTATTATAAGCTAAATTAAATTTAATTTTATCCTTCATGTAAACTTCTGTAAATTTTCAATGAAGCTGTTGGCAATTATAGAAATGTTATCGAAAGAATACCCTGAAGGACTTTAAGAAGATTATTTATATAAGCTTCACGAAGGCTGTATGTTTTCAGGTGATTAGCTGGGTGATCTGAAATGTTTTAGGCCAAATTCACACGAGCTTGATTTAGCCAGTTTAGCCATTGCAAACTGAACATGGTCACTTTATTGGGTACATTGCCAATGAAAAAATGAGATGGAACACTTTAGACAGGTGGTCACCATACAGAGAATTTTTACAATGGAAAATGTATTGCTCTAAAACCGTTTTACGAAAAGTGGGTCACTTTCCCTGGTTGTACTGTATTTTCAAATAATTACTTGTACATGTACTAGGAAAGTTGTCAACTGGTGATTTCCCTTGCTTACATTAGCTAATCTAAATCTATATATACATTTATTGATTTTCCTATTCCATGCCCCCAGCAATTTGAAAATGAATAAAAAATGTGAATTGGTCTTCATATATTATTATCACATTATGCTAATCTCGTCATTTCGTGTATCATTCTTGTAAAAAAACATTGTAATTATTAGATTGTCTATTTTACAAATTGTTCATAAAAATTTGCGGAATAGTCAAAAAGGTTTCCTACATTTAAGTTTTGGTTAGGTGGTATACGTTAAAACATGTATCTGGTTAGAACCATTCAAACTCATTTTGACTTTTAATTTTGTCGTTTTTAGTGCTGCCAGAATTACCCCTTCCATCACCACTACCTTCCTCAGTTGCCCACAAAAGCCTTCTATTTCACCCTCGGGTTGCAGAAGAGGCCAGGAGGCTTCTGAATCTACGAGACGAACCCCTGGCCAACCAGCTGGTGAACGCATTATCCCAAACAAGCATTGACCACATGTAAGAACGATAATTTGATACGGGAAGATTAATATTCTTTTCAGTTATAATTGCTTTAAATAATTTCATTTCAATTTTCAGTGAACTTAAAGACAGTTATGCTAGCAGTGATTGTTTAGAGGGTGAATTACCAGAACTTTTGAAAGCCATACTGCAAAGAAATCCAAATACATTAAAAAGCGTTCGTTTTCCAGGTAATGTATTGGCATCCTCTTGCTCACGAGTCGGATTGTGAATGCCGCTAGTAATTTCTGCTGTTTCATGTTATAGGTCTAAATTCTCGGCAACAAATGCCTCCAACAGCTACTACTGTCACAACCTTCTATCCACCACATGCATCAAATTTCACTCAACATTCACCATATCCATCACCACATCTTTCACCCTATCAATCCCAAACCAGTCCATCTCGTTATACACCCCAAGACAGTCCTGCCCGCTATCAACCCCAAGGAAGTCCAGGTTTGTTAATTTTTTTTAATGTGCATTAATTAAGTGGACGATCGATGTTTTTGATAATTTTTATTGAAATATGGTTAAAACGTGATGATATTTTTAAAACTTATGCAAATTTTAATTCTGGTTTAATTTTTGGAATTCTAGCTGTCGAACTTAAGGTTCGCAGCGCGTCTCAGCTGAATGGAGGTGCGGCAGCCTCCATGACTACGGCTTTAATTCCGACAACATCCCCAACATCAAATCTCTTACCAACCTCCATTTCAGCAGCATCCACACCATTTGCCATTTCTGCTCCAACGCCTAGCCCAATATCCATTCCCACTCTCAGCCCCATTTCAAATCTCACGCCGATATCCAACCCCACATCAGCGACAAGTTCTGCATCCACACCGATTCCTAATTCCGTTCCGTTCGTTCCTGCTATTCCCAAGCAAGAACCGATGTCTCCTTTAGCACCGTCACGTTCCAAAACAATATGTAAGTAAAAGTTGCATCGTAAAAATCCTCTTTAAATTTCATTAGCGAACAACATTGTCGTCTGCATTCTGTTATTTTAAAATCTGAGCTCAAAAGAATGCTCCCTAGAATTCCTGGAATTGGTACACTTGTAAAATTAATTGAAAATTTGCATTATTTTTGGGAATTTGAATTTACATGTAGTTAATACATAAGCTAATAATTTGTTATACAGTATTTAACCATGCATTTTTTTATTATTTTAGCAAATTCTCCTGCACATACTGCACAGCTTACTCCTTCTCCAGTACAACAGGCCCAAGTGAACGTAGAAGTTGACAGGAAGCCTGTTTTACCGCCCCCGCAACAAATCACGCGGCGGAAATCGTCGTTCAGCGAACCAGTGGTTGTCCTGAATAAATTGACCAAAGAGGTGAGTTTTACAACCTGCCGAAATTGGCGTTTTTCAAAGATTTTTGCTGTTAATGAGTTTGGCTCTGTTAGACAATGCTTTCAGCATTCAATAGAATGATCATTGCAACTTAGACTATCCTTGCATGGCTAATCTACGAATTGCATTTGTCCATTTAAATCTTCCTGATGAAAGATAAATAACTGAACTTCCATTTATAATTAATTCCTCGAGAGAATGCCCATTATTTGCCTGCAAAAACAATTACCCTTGCCTTTCTCGACTACTTTATCCTGCTTGGTTTTATGTAGATTTATTTTTTTTTAAAAAATATTCCATATGTGGTGGTGTGCTGCATGCTGATGACTTCCTTGCAGATGATTCCGAATGCTGCGTATCCTCGTACTCATGATGAGCAAGGTGATTCATTTCACGGTGGCATTTGCATGTCTTTCTCCACCCCACTCCAGGAGCAGGCCTTAGCGCAGAAGAGTGTTAGAGAATTCAGTCTCAAGGCACCTGTACAGACTACAGGTGAGTTATCGGCATATGTCTGGCCAGTATCTAACATCGCCTGTTCGCAGTTTTTAAAGCCTTTGCTGTTTTGTCCCGCTAAGGTCTAGTGTCTGGAAACTGCAAACCCCGTACTCCGCCTAGAAGCCGGCAGCAGTCTACAAGCAGCGAACGAAGCGGGCGTTATACAATAGACTCAGATTCTGATAGCTCGTCCGACAATGTACCTTTATCTGAAAAAACGCGGAAAGAGAAGGACAGATTTCGAGAAATGGCTTCTAAAGCTAAAGGTCTGATTATTTCCACTCTTTGTTTATTGTCAATTTGTTGCCATTATATGGCTGTATACTGCTACTTTTCGGATACTGCTAATCTTCTATATTCTTGCTTGGATTAACTATTTTGATTTGGTACCAGTCCATGTATATGTCAATTAAGTAAGTTGAATGAATATGTAATATCTAATTAGGTAAACCCCCTGCTAAGAGACAGAGGTCATCAGATGACAAACCATTTGTGGTTGAGAACAGCTTTGATAGTCGTGTCGATGCAGCTGTATCCAGCTTAACGGACAGAGTGAAAAGGAGAAAAAGAAGCAGTACTCAGGCGTCATATGCAGAATCACCAGATGAAGCTGCCAATGAAGAAAAACCACCAAGTCCAAAAAAAGGTTTGCTTACACGTTTTAAAAGCTTGCACTGATAGTGCTATCCGGGAACCAGCTCATGTTGTTAAAATTATGTATAATATCGCATGGGGTGAGGTTAATATCTGAAAATAAAAACCTCAGCAGGAATTTACATCGGAAGGAACTTTGACCTTCCTGACGAGTGTAAATTCCTGCTGAGGTTTGTATTTTCAGATATATAGCGACCCCCATGCGATATGATATATAAATACCCGGAGAATTTTTTCACCTTGGTACGTTTCATTTTGGTTGACCCTTAGGTTTGTCTCGGGACTTTTGGTCGACCCCGGGTATATATCAGGAGTTTTGGTTGACCTCGGGTTTTTCTCGCAAATAAAAACCCCAAAAAACAATAGAAAAAAATTCTCCGGGTATTTATAACAGTTTAAACTAGGGCTGTACCGAATAGGTGATTTAACTATTCGACAGAATACGAATACAAATAGGGTACAAAGCACATAAAGGTCTACCGATTACATTCAAATTTTAAAATGTAAGCAATATCAATGCATATACAGAGCGTTCTAAAACTTTGGAACGGCTACTTATATCGTAAACTATGCCTCCAATAAAAAACTGATTATAAAAAAAGTTTTATATTGTCGAGGGGTATAATTGATCCTGTAATTGAAGTTTACGGTTTTAAGGAGTCGTTCCGGACGTTTTAGAACGCTCCATACGAGTCTACGTTATATAATGATATTATTGAGCGAGCTAGTTCACTCTGTATAGCAGCTGCATGTGCAGTAACCACTATTCATATTTGGTCGAATACCTATTGTGCCCAGCTCTAATTAAAACCATTATTTTTTTATTTTAGAATTGCCACCACCATCCCCGTCTCCGGTGTCTTTACAAAAACGAAAACTTCAAAAAGAAAAAGTACGGAAAAAAATGGTGATCCCTGAAGAGAGTCTAACATTGGATGGTAAGCAGGCGATGGTTCTATTTTATCATTCCCACTATATATTGAACATTATTTCTAATGCTTCTAATTCAAATTATAGAACTCATGGACACAAACACGTTTAAGAAGTTCACAAGTGGGTTGGAAGTTATTTTTGAAAGCTCTGAGGACCTTGATTTTACAGCTGATTTAGGTAAGAGTGTTTAAATGTGTTGTTCATTTCTAATACAGTGCAGTCTTATATGAACACCTTTTTCTAATTTTTTACACTTGGCATTGTTTTGCAGAGGAAGATGCCGAAGTTCCACCAGAAGCTCTGATTCCTAAATATCAGCTTTCCCAACTTTGTACTGAAGCTGCCAAATTAAAAAATCTGGGTGCCATGGAGCAAGTAAGAGGATCCCATTAGGAAATTAATTGAGCCTTTCCGATTGTTTTCTTAATCTTAACTTGACGATTTCAGATTCCAGCAGATAGACTAGTCAGACTACTGAATATTCTGGAGCGCAATATACGTGATGGGGCAAAGTTGTTACCAATCCAGAATCAAGTGAGTTGCTTTGAATGCCGAAATGTTCTGTGTGTATTACAGATTACACAGTCTGCCTAAAAAATAAGAGATCCTGGTTCCATTTCCGACACATTGTCTGCTGTCCTTGCTGTGTTAAATTCCAATGGTTTTGCGTTTTACTTATAGGATGAGCATGATGAAGAAGAAGGGAAACTTTGGCTGGAGTTAACCATGGAAAGAGTGACGAGGAGTATTGAAGCATCACTCACAGCACTGTACATCATGACGTCCCGTAATATGCCTAAACAGGTCTATTTAGAGGATGTGATTGAGAGGGTGATCGCTTTTGCCAAATACCAGCTACAGAATACAATTTTCCCAGTGTTTGATCCGGTCTACAGGGTGGATTCTAAAAATAAAGGTATGAGGGATGAAGTTTATGAGTTATAAATCCTATGTATCGGAAAATTCTCTTCCTAATAAAAATTCTGGCACTATGCCCCCTGCCACATGGCATACTACATGCTGACTGCAGAATAAGCAATTGAAATAATTTGGTTTTACATTATACAACTTTCAGATGGCTATGTCGGTAATATTAAGCAGAAACGGGCGAGAGCCAAAGAAGTGAAGCAGAGGACTGTAATACAGCTGTACAACAAACTTAAAGAACTTGTGGCTCTATTGGCTGAATTATTGAATATTCAGAGAATGACCGATACCACCGTACTTCAAGTGTCAACATTAGGAGTTAGTCCGTTCTTTGTGGAGAACGTCAGTGAGCTTCAGTTGAGCACGTTAAGGCTTGTAACATCAGTAAGTTTAAATTTATTAAGAACTATCCATGCTACTCAATTGGATTGGGTTTTGTTTACATTCAAGTATATAATGCCGATTTCCTGTTTCGAAATTTCAAGGTATTTTCAAAGTATGAAAAACACAGGCAACTTATTCTGGAAGATATTCTTGCATCATTAGCTCGTCTACCGACCAGCAAAAGAAGCCTCAGGAATTACAGGTTTGTCATGGCGTGTTTTTGTTTGCTCGTAATAAGATATGAAGCTGGAAATGGGTGCATTGCTTCATAAAATGTTTGATTTCCAACAGGTTAAATTCTGAAGAGCAAATTCAGATGGTTACAGCACTGATTTTACAACTTATCCAGTGCGTGGTTCAGCTGCCTAAAATAGTTGATGAAGTTCCGGCGGAACGACCCCCATCCCCTACAGCTGCTGATAAGAAGCCAAAAGTGAAAAACGAAAATGAGAAGAAGAGTGAAAAGGTAAGGCAATGGAATTGTTATATTTCAGATATGGATATGACGACATATCCATAGCTTTATAGCACCTGTTGTTTTGAATCCAATCTAAGTGACGTCTGTTTTTTTTTTTTTCGAAGGTGGATAACGATGTTTTGATTGTGACCTCCTATGAAACGGCCATGCGAACTGCAATTAACTTTTTGTCAGTCTTCCTTAAAAAGTGAGTGTGTGCTGTAATGTTTTAAAGCTATGTTGCTAAGTTTTCTACGTGCATCTATGGTAAACATCGACACATTTGTTACCTACAGATGCAGCAACAAGGGCGATGAATTGGATTACCGGCCGCTGTTTGAAAATTTCGTCCAAGATTTGCTGACAACGGTGAACAAGCCCGAGTGGCCAGCTGCCGAATTACTACTTAGTCTTTTGGGGAGGCTCTTGGTCCAGAACTTCAGCAATAAATCGTTGGACATGAGCCTTCGTGTGGCATCTTTGGACTATTTAGGGGCTGTTGCGGCACGATTACGAAAAGATGCGGTTTCGAGTCAGCTGAAACAAGATACCATCAATGAACTTATCAAACAGGTCACCAGTGAAGCGGGCGACGATGATTCATTTCATCGAAATAGTAAAAACAAGGTGGGTTATCAAGCTCTATTTGCAATAATAGGAGGGTTTCGGAATAATCCCGTTGATTACCTGAACGTGCACATTTTATTGTGAAGATTTTTGCATTTATTTGCCATAATCGAGTCTGACATATAAGCGTTCTAGTATTTAATTTAGCATTAAGAACAGGTGTGCCACAGCAGAAATTTGCAATAGCAATTGAACCTCGTTCTAAAAAAAATTGGAATATCTATTTTTTAAATGACAACATTTGCAAGATCCTAGTATAATCACTCGTACCTTTTTCATGTTCGATTGCACTTTCTAATCATAGGAAATGTTGTGGTTTTATGATTATTTAGAAAGCCAAAAACCATGAACCAACAGACAGAACTCAGGTTTTACAAAAAGCGCTTCTGGACTACTTATGCAGCCATTTGCAGAGCGATCCTGCCTTACAAGTCAGTTCATCTCGAAAGTTTATTTTAAATTGATTGCGCACAGTTCTCTTTAATAGTCCTCCTTTTTCCATAGTTTGCAAAGCAGTTTTACATTGCCCAATGGTACCGAGATGCAAACAAGGAGGCGTTACCCGAGAAGAAAGAATCCAGCAAGGGAAAAGACTTGGACAAGCGAACTAGATTGGATTCACCGCGAGAACGTCACGGCAGCGGGAGGATACCTTGCAAATCTTCGAAGGGGGTGAAAAAGAAACGCCGGAAAATAGAAAGCAGTTCGGAGGAAGAAGAGGAGGACGAGCTGGTCGATTCTGAAGACGAACTTCATAATTCCAATTCTCAAGTTCCCATTTCAAAAGACCGAGAAGAACAGATGGCGGAAATCTTGAGAATGGCCGAAAAGCGAAAGAAGTTTCTTTTGTTTACCATCAAAGCTGATTCCAACCGTTCTTCCACTTTGATCTCCAACCAAAAGTAAGTGAAATTTAGTTGTTCGGTCCGTTCATGTTGATTCCAGAAATTGCGCTAATTGCAACTTATCTGTATTCAGGCAATGCAAAATTGACTATGAAAGTGCAGAGCTTATTACGCGTTTTCTTGCCTCTAAGAGGCCTTTCTCTCAAAGTTTTGATATCTACTTATCCCAGGTAAAACATTTTTTTTACATTTAAACAGCTGTACATTTGCTATGGGCTCTCTTCATTGATTATATGTTCAACCTGGTTTATGTAGATCCTAAGGGTACTCAATGAATCTGCAATTGCTGTGAGGACTAAAGCAATGAAATGCCTAGCTCTCGTTGTGGAGGCCGATCCTGGAATTTTAGCTCGGAGCGATATGCAAAGAGGGGTTCACGGAAGATTTTTGGACCATTCAACAAGTGTTCGAGAAGCTGCCGTCGATCTCGTTGGAAAATTTATTCTAATCCGTCCAGAACTAACCAATCAGTACTACAGCATGCTTATTGAAAGGATACTGGTAAGTATCTGTCCTGTATTTTTAAACCATCTTGCTTTTAATTCAAAAACGTCTTGATTTACACAAAAAAACACGTTATTTTAGGATACTGGTGTTAGTGTTCGAAAACGTGTTATTAAAATTTTGAAAGACGTTTGCATCGAGCAGCCAGAGTTCTCCAAAATTCCCGAAATTTGTGTAAAAATGATCCGCAGGGTAAACGACGAAGAAGGAATTAAGGTTTGAGATTTTTCTTTAGATTTTTGATTTTTGTCAGATTTAAGAACTCTTATGTAATTTTCGAACTTTTCTTCTGTTTAGAAATTGGTGAATGAAGTGTTTCAGAACATGTGGTTCTCTCCTGTTAAAGAACGTGATATCAAGAACCTTTTGCTAAGAAAAGTCATGAACATCACCGAAGTGGTGAGAGACTAATTAATAATACAAATTAGATCTAATCTACTAAATAATGGAATTTTAAAAGGCTGCTTAAATGATCATAAATCAACGGATGTATCTTTTTAAGTCTTGGATTTAATTTTGGGTCGTGCGCTAGACCTCTTAATTGACGATCGTAGACTATAATTTAATTAAAATTTAAGGATTTGATTGCCATGTTTCATTAATTATTTTTCATTTCATCAAATTTTCAAAGGTTTCTGCTTGTAAGGAGTCTGGTCTGGATTGGTTTGAGCAGCTTCTTCAAAATGTAAGTTTATTTTAGAGAATATATACATGTTTAACTTTTTATTATAATGCTATTTGGAATTATTATACTTTGGATCACCATTTACCGCAATTTTAAAAAAAAAATTATCATGGTCTTTTTATAGCTTTTAAAGCATAAGGAAAAAGAAGACAATTCACACATTCGACAAGTTCTGTTGTCTTGCCGTCAGATCGTTGATTGCTTAGTTGAAAACGTTCTTCAAATAGAAGAAAATGCCTTATTATGTGAGTTATGGCATCACCTTTCTTTTACGCATTTACCCATGATCAATTGAGTAGATTGAAATAAGTATTTTTTTCGTTCATTAACAGTATCGGATGGTGGTGGGATTGCCACTAGTCAGAGGTTGGTCTCATGCCTGACCACTTTGTACTTGTTTGCCAAGATCAAGCCAGACTTTTTGGTACCGCATGCCACCACTCTACAGCCTTACCTCAGTGTCAAGTGCACGGTAAGTCCTTTTAGTAAAAGTAAATGCTTATTTTTTATCTTCGGCAATATATAATTATTTGTTTCCTCCATTTGTGCATAGACTCAAGGAGACTGTCTCGTGCTTCATAACGTTGCTCGGACCCTCGAATTAGTTGTCCCACTTATGGAACATCCAAGCGAAACATTCCTTGCTCAGTTGGAGGAAAACATGATCAAATTAATTCTACGTCATGGGCAGACAGTATGTGCAGCTAATTTAATTTTGATTGTTAAGTCATTGTTTGCATTCTACAATTTTATCATCTGTTTATTTAGGTCGTGGAAAGCTGTATTAGTTGTTTGGGTTCTGTTGTTAACAATGTTACCCATAACTACAAGCTAGTTAAAGATTGCTTTCAAAAATTCTTTGGTATGTTTTTAATTTAGTTTTTGCAATTTGGCGTGTTATAAAGACACGTAATGTAATTTGTTAATGTCTTTATTTTAAGTTGTTTTACAAAAACTGAAAGGGGATCACGAGCATAATCCTGATAAGCCTGAACTGAAAATGCACCATCCAGCGCTGAAGCGCTCCTTGTTCACAGTTGGCCTTTTCTGTCGGCATTTTGACTTTGACATCCAAGATACCACACGAGAACCATCACAGGCAAGTGTAATTGAGTCACCGGTTGATTTTTTAAAACGTTTTTTTAGTGGACAAGGTCCGCATTACAAAACAACGCATGCGCGAGTAGGTAGCACAACGAGTGGCAAATAAAAATTGAAAACTTGTAGGGGATAGAAGGTCGCAGCAGTATCAAGCAATGAAGATGGTTTCTTCATTAATATTTCTAAAAGTTGCTATTTTAAAATTTTGAAAAAATTCCCAAAATTATTTCGTACCATTATCTTAAACCTCACAAAGTTTAATTTTGGTATCATAATTAGATCGCTAGATATTATTATATATTGAAAAAAAAAAAAAAAATTATCTACGTAT
>JAQGCC010002535.1:0-18111 GCA_034698905.1 Xestoiulus laeticollis | reverse complement strand
TGGACGCATAAATGCAATTTCGGTTCTTGTTTTTCGATTGCAGGAATCAAATGGTCCACCACCCAATCTCGATCCGCAGTACAGTACGAGACAAAAGCGTCAAATTTAAATACAGTGCTATCGTCATTATGTTTATATTTCCGTAATTTGGCCTGAAATAAGTAAATAAAATAGAGAAGATGCCATCGGTATATGATAATTGTGGCTATAATAAATGTTAAAAGCGCTACAACGACAACAACAGGAACAAGCGCATTCGTAATCCAATCGAACACTTCTTCGAGACACAATGCCAAAGTTACATTTGTAATGAGTTTTTTAAAATCCTCTATTGGGAAAAAACACTGGTATGGGGATGTGGGAAAATCAGTAGACGCATTAACCGATTGGAGCCACTCTAGGAAATTCTTCAATGTGCAGGAGTTGCAATCGAAGGGATTGCCATAGAGTTGAATGTGTGCAAGCGAGTTAAAATCAGCTAACATGAACGAATTCACCTCAGTAATATTATTTCCAATCAAATTCAAATGTAATATACTTTCGCTGGCATTAATCATCGATTGATTCCATGAGTTTATTTTATTTGAATTGAGATCCAAACTCCTTAACGATGATTGCTTATTAAGTGTGATAGGTAAAAATTCCAGAATTCCATTGGAGCTCAAATAAATTTTCTCTAAACTAGGCAGACCATCGACTAGGGTATTGTACTTAATGTGATAAAGCCCTGTTTGTGATAAATCCAAAACTTTCAACTGATTTAGTCCTGATAAGCAGTCGATGCTTAAATTCTGCAAACGGTTGCCAGATAGATTTAAGTTTATCAAATTCGGCATTATGTGCGAAAGGCTGGCAACAGGTATATAAAAGAGAAAGGCTTTAGTTACATTTAATTGCTCCAATTTTGGCAGGTGTCCAAGGTTTTCCCAGAAATCGTCTAAAACCATTTTACTTAAATCCAAATTTCTTAAAGTTGATTTTGGTCCGATTACTTTCTTTGTGTAATGAAATTCCTTCGTTTTACTATCACCATTGCCTAGTAAATTCAGAGTTTCGATATTATGTAGTGCTCGAAAGGCATAGGATAGTTCAGTCAGTTTATTACCTTGAAGATTCAGTGTTTTCAAATAAGCGAGACCATCGAAAGCATTGGATTCGATCGTCTCAATTTGACAATCTGCAAGATTTAAATCTCGCAACGTGTCCATTCGTGGTATATCGCCATTTCTGACTGACAAAATCACACTGAACCGAAAGTTAATTAAACTTACGTTCTTCATAGACAGCAATGCCAAAGCTTTAGTTGGCATATATTTAATCAGACCTGATTTGAAAACAATAGAAGGCATGTATAAGTCAATCCCAGAGTACTTTTCAATTAAGTACAAAAGCACAAATTGTAAGAAGTCCTTGGTGATCAGATCTTCCATGGTAAGATTTGCAATAGTATGAAGCTTTGCACCAGACTTCACGAATCTTTTGAGAACATCAATGTGTGTGATACAAGAAGAAACATCGATATGATCAGTGAGGTTGTATCTGGAGGCACTTTTCAGCCGTAAACAGGTTTTATTATAATGCATAATTCCACTTGTATATTCACTGCTGAACACGATTTCAATGTTCATTACTTGAATGAGCATAGTTGGTATAAATAATTCTTTTGGAATCATAATGGTGTGTTTCCTTTGATTTTTGATAAACTCCGACTCTGCCGTATTAAGCTTCTCGAATCGACTTGAAACGATTTTCAGACAAGAAGAGTTAGATGGCTGCGTTAAAATATCATCGATATTTTGATAGTCTTGCATATAAACAGTCACCAAAACCGCGGCAGTTGTATTGGTAAACAGTGGCAATGCCTCTAAAGATGAAACATAAACGTTGTAGTGAACATAAACTTTTCCAGAAATGATGGTTGCGTTGCGATTTTTAAACGTTCTCAAGATTTCAGGTGCTTCGTACTTATCGGTATCGGTTGGGCATTGAAAAACATTATCAACCTCCTCTGTGCCCAACACTTCAGTGACGAAACGAAGGAATAATATTGATGTAAGGAATGCACAATGCAAAGCAAGTGTATATCGCATTTTGGTAGCACTTAAATACGAATTGGGAATATACATGTACATGTCCTACTCGTTCACATTGCTATATTCAGCATCCAGGAATCGAATACTATAAAACTCTTTCATACAAATAAGTCACCACTACATCCATTGAAAAATAATGACACGAGCTTATTGTTGTTTATTTTCACGTCTCCCCTAAATTAAACAAAAATTAGGCTATATTTTCACAGACTTGTGCTGGCAAGGATATTCCATTAAACGCAATATACAAAGTGCATGCTATATAGGAGGATATTGCATATATATTTTAGTACAGATCAACCTAATTAATGGCGGGAGACAATTCAACATAGTTAATTTAATTAAGAATACGGATGTACCTGGAACAATTATTATTTATTGTTATTTGCCAGGTATTAAAAAATCGCAATGGCTAAAACACTGACGTCACTAACAACACCAATTATAAGCAAATCGTGGATTTCCACAATTTCAACATTTAACTTAATTTGTTTATTTTTAAAGCGTATTATGGATATTTGTTTCCGAAAATTTCTCATATAGCAATATTTGGAGAATAGTCTTCATTACCTATAGATTAGAGGTTTTAAACTTACAGCTGTATTCGATTACATATAGAAGTGATATATTGGTAAAAATAGCTCATAATCCACCCAATTCATATAATCATCACCATTCGCATAAAGTAAATGTATTACATACAGTATGCTAGTATATATCAGCATCACTTTAAAGGATTACAATGGCTTAGCTTTCTCTATATGTGTACATACTGTATGCAGGCTATTCACATACATGATCTTTTTTAGAAACAGTTACTACTTGAATTTTGTTTTTCTACTAATTTCAAATTTATAATATTCAGTATAATGTGAAATTCAGAATGTATTTTAATGAAAAATGCAATTTGGCATCTTTTTTTTATATTTATGAAATTAATGATCCGATTATGCATGGCGTTATAGACCTATTATTGAGAAGTTATAAATATAACAATGCGTGGGTCTAAGCATTAGCCCTTTGTTACTACTTTATTTGCACCTTCCTCTTAGTTATCTAACAGTATATATAATAAACGACTACTTGTACGTCCTTATTCATGTTTATTGATAAAAAAATACTTGTATGACAATCGTACAATACCGTTACATGTATACTATATAGACTACATTTACAATACTTTTAAAATTGATGCTATATAATGCAAGGTTTGACAACAACATAACAATCTCATAACATCCCTGTAGTTTGAGAAACTGTAGCCATGTAGCCATCAATCATTACTTTTTATATAGACTGCACTGGCATTGACCGATGGCATCTCTCATTCGTTTCCAAAACAATTTATGGCCATTTTCATTCGCAGGCCATTGCAGGTAAGTTCGCTTTGAAATTAAGCGTTTCAACATTTTTGGAGTTTCCTCCTCGTTTATATCTCCGAGCATTACCAGAATCAAAACATCGCGTTTGTCCTCAAATAACTTATGCTGGGCCATTTGCAATTCCCATTGACACCACTGACTTTGAATGAAACTTTTGGATACGACGAATATTGATTTATGACTGCTGTCAATGCACTCGATGACATTGTTCATGATAGTTTCACCAATTTCAAAATCTCTCTCATGGACGCATAAATGCAATTTCGGATCTTGCTTTTCGATTGATGGAATCAATTGGTCCACCACCCAATCTCGATCTGTTGTGCAATAAGAGACAAATGCGTCGAATTTGTAAGCTGCATCGTCATCGTGACGTCTATATTTTCCTAATTTGGCTTGAAATAAGTAAATAAAATATAGGAGATGCCATCGGTAAGCGATAACTGTGACTGCAATACATATTAAAAGTACTATAACGACAACAACAGGAATAAGCACATTTATAATCCAATCGAACACTTCTTCTAGGCACAATTCCAAGGTTACATTGGTGATGGGTTTGTTAAAATCCTCCTTTGGGAAAAAACACTTGTAAGGAGTTCTGGGAAAATCAGTTGTCGCATTTACCAATTGGAGCCAGGCTAGGAAATTCTTCATAGTACAGGAGTTGCAATCAAAGGGATTGTCAGCGAGTTCAATATGTGATAAGGAATTAAAATCAGCTAACATGTACGAATTGACCTCAGTAATATTATTTCCAATCAAATTCAAATTTAATAGATATTCACTCGCATTTATCATGGTATTATTCCAAGAGTTTATTTTATTGGAATTTAGATGCAAGCTCCTTAGCGAAGATTGGTTATTGAGTGTAAGTGGTAAAAATTCTAAAATTCCATTTGAGCTCAAATAAAGCTTTTGCAAACTAGGCAGAGCCTCGATTAGGGCATTGTACTTAACGTTATATAGCCCGGTATGGGACAAATCCAAACTTTGCAATTGATTTAATCCTGACAAGCACTGAATATTTAAATTCTGCAAACTACTTCCAGAAAGATTTAAGTAAACCAAATTCGGCATTATGAGCGAAATACTGGTAAAAGGTATATAACTAATAAAAGAATTAGTTATCTTTAAATACTCCAGTTTTGGCATGTATTCAAGGTTTTCCCAGAAATCGGATAAAAACATGTTGCTTAGATCCAAATTTCTTAAAGTTGATCTAGGTTCTATTGCTTTCTTCTTGTAATGAAATTCCCTCGTTTTACTATCACCATTGCCTAGTAAATTGAGAGTTTCGATATGATGTAATGCTCGGAAGGCGTAGGATAACTCAGTCAGTTTGTTATCTTGAAGATTTAGATTTTTCAAATAAACGAGACCATCAAAAGCATTAGCTTCAATAATCTCAAGCTGACAATCTGATAGATTTAAATTTCGTAAAGTGTCCATTCGTGGTATATCGCCATTTCTGACTGACAGAATTATATTGCCCCTAAAGTCCATGGAACTAACGTTCCTCATAGACAACAATGTCAAAGCTTTGGTTGGCATATATTTAAGCAGACCTGTTTTAAAAGCAACGGTAGGAAAGCTTACGTTAAACCCAGTGTATTTTTCAATTAAGAACATAAGCACAAAATTTAAGAAGTCTTTAGTTAACAAATCGTCCATGCTGAGATTGGCAATAGTATGAAGTCTGTCACCAGAATTCACGAATCTGTCGAGCATTTCAATGTCTGTTATACAGGAAGAAACATCGGTTGAATCAGTAAGGTTGTGTCTGGAAGCACTTTTCAGCATTAAGCAGGTTTTATTGTAACGCATAATTCCACTTGCATACTCACTGCGGTACATCATGTGAATGTCCATTATTTGAATGAGCATAGTTGGTATAAATAATTCTTTTGGAATCGTAATGGTGCGTTCCCTTTGATCTTTTATTATATCCAATTCTGAAAGGTCCAGTTTCTGGATTCGACTTTTTACGATTTGAAAACAAGAAGAGTTCAATGGTTGCATTAAAATGTCATCGATATTTTGATAGCTTTCCACAAAAACAGTCAACATAACTGCAGCAGTTGTATTGGTAAACAAAGGCAATTGATCTAATGAAGAAACATAAACGCTGCATTGAACATGAACTATTCCAGAAATGATGGTAGCGTTGCAATTTTTCAATTGTTTCAGTTTATCAGGAGCTTCATATGTGTCAGTATCATTTGGGCAATAAAAGTCCTCTTCAACCTTCTCTTTGCTCAATACTTCTGTGATGGAATTACATGTAATGAATAAGGCAATAGATGTCAGGATTGCACAATGCCAAACAAGTGAACACCTCATGTTGGAAGTGATGTTGTTGAAAGTATAGCACTGAAATATAAATTTGGAAAATCCATGCCCTAGCTATTCGAAATCTATTTTTATATCAGAAATTGAAAGGTTTTTCAAATCTCACCTATACATGTAGTTTCTTTCAAGTCTCCATTCGATCAAGGCCAAATCTCCCAGATATGGTGCGACTTTTGTTTAAATTACTCAATATACATGAACATGTGCCAGCGAAATGAGAGTATTTTGCATATACATCTGCTTCGGAGAACCAAATTTAGCCTGTGCCAATTTACTGCATTTAATTTACTAATACGGATGTGCCTGAACCATTATGTCAATTTTATTTTAATTTGTGTGGTAATCAAAGATTGACCCATGATTAAAACCATTTTGCTTTTCTACAGCATTGACGCTAAGCATATAAACAAATTACGGATTGATGAGTTATGAATAAGACTTTAGGTCAATTAAGACATCAAATTTTAATCATGGAGTATTTTATATTAGCTTACCAATATGAGGTTGTTTTAACCTAGACGATTATTTCAATGATATCTACAGCTTCCATTGGGAACAAAATGTGCAAATCTTGAATTGTACTTGAATTGTTTCATGCTAAATAAATCATCTTTTGAAGAAATAAATCTAACAATCCACTTTACAACACGTATATTTCAAAACTTCGTAAAAACAAGTCTTTGTAATGATATTTACACAGAATAGTACTGAACCATGACATAAATAAAGCATTTATTTCACAGTTATTATGTTATTACCACGTTATAATTAGACCTATAGAAGACCTATCGTACGTGCCAGTGTTAGAACAATGAATTCCAATAAACGATCTTGATTTCATAGAATTTCAGATGTTGTTTACAAGAGAAGGTAGATTTTTATTGCATCCCATTAAGTATCATACGTAAAACTTAAAATACATGCTTTCATTCAAAAAAAGTAAAAAAAATTCTGTAAAACTCAGAACACGATGAAATAAAAATAGTGATTTGCTTGTATATTCATCAATTGGTCCAACCGTATATAATATGGCGATTTGTATACAGGTGACAATACTATACCATTAAATTAGTTAAAAATTCGGAAAAAAACAATAATTAACACAAAAATTCCACTTTTATTTCAAGAAGAATCCTTCTTTGTTTTCTTTTTGTCCTATAATAAAAAAAATTTCAGGCATACTGTTTATGTATGAATTTGACAGTGACATTTCCCAATGGCATCCCTCAATCTTGACCAGAATATTTTTTGTCCATTTTCATTCTCTGGCCACTTTAGATAGGTTCGTTTAGAGATTAAATGTTTGAGAATTTTCGGAATTTTTTTATCGTTAATTTCACTAAGCATAATGAGGATTAAAACATCCCTTTTGTCCTCAAATAACTTATGCTGTGCCATTTGTAATTCCCATTGACACCATTGACTCTCAATGAATCGCTGTGATAGAACAAATATGGATCTATGGCTGTTATCGATACACTCGATAATGTTATTCATGATAGTTTCTCCGGCTTCAAAGTCTCGTTCATGAACACATAAATGTAATTTCGGATCTTGATTCTCAATTGATGGAATCAAATAGTTGACCACCCAATCGCGATCATCGGTACAATAGGAAACAAATGAGTCGTACTTGAAAAGAATACCATTATTTTGACGTACGTGTTTCTGAACTTTGGACCTAAGAAGGTAAATAAAATATTTCAAATGCCATCGGTAAATAACAACAGTTACTGATATAGAGATTAAAAGGACTGCAAGAGCTGTAGTAGGGATAACAACATTTCTAATCCAATCAAAGACTTCTTCAATACATAATTCCAGGGTAACTTTAGTGATTGTCTTTTTAAAATACTCCTTTGGAAAAAAACATGTGTATGGTGATTTAGAAAAATCGGTGGATGTATTTGCAATTTTCAGCCATTCTATAAAATCCTTCATCACACAAGATTTGCAGTCAAAAGGATTCTCAGCAAGTTGGATTAGTTTAAATGATGTAAAATCACTTTGCATTTGTGAATTTACTTCTGTAATGTTATTTCCAATTAGATTTACTTTCAAGCCTGTATTACTCGAATTCACCATTGTTTCATTCCAGGAGCTGATTTTATTCCAACTAATATCTAAAATTTCTAAATTTGAATCATTATTAAGAACCAACGTCGAAAAACGACAGATTCCGTTGGCTTTCAAAGATATAAATTTTAAATTTGGAAGAACGTTGAGAATAGCATCATACTGAATATTACTTAGCAAATTCCACGATAAATCTAAATATTGCAATTTATCAAAGCCCGAAAAATCAGAAGCACTTAAATTATGAAGATCGTTACGGGATAGATTTAAGTGGATTAAATTCGGCAAGAGATATGAAAAGTTAGTGTTAGGGACACTCTGAAGTGAACAATTGGAAAGATTCAAGTCCTCCAATTTGGAAAAATTGCCAAGATTTTCCCAAAAATGCGTTAACGCCATATTGCTAAGATCCAATCTTCGTAAATTGGATTCTGGTTCGAGACTTCTATACTGAAATGCATTTTCATTGCTTCCTCCATTATCTCTCAAATTCAGAGTATCGAGATTATGCAAAATACTGAAAGCGATCGAAAGTTCTTTAAGTCTATTCCCACGAAGATTCAACTTTTGCAAATAAATTGCACCATCGAATGCATTTTCATCAATGGTTGCAATTTGACAGTTTGATAAATCTAAAGTTAGCAGCGATTCCATTAGTGGTATATCGTCATTTCTAATCGCCAGAATTCCATTCCCTTGAAATTCCACATTACTCACATTTTTCAGGGATAAAAAAGTCAATGCTTCAGTTGGTAGATATTCCAATAGTCCCGTTTTAAAGGTTATACTTGGGATGCTATAGTTATAACTGATAAAAAATAGTTCACTCATTAAAACTAGAATAACACTCAAAAAATCTTTGCTGAACAGATCTTTCATTGTAAGTCCATCCAATATTCGAAAATTGGAAACTGATGGAAGAAATCTGAGGACAACTTCAACTGATGTTAAACACGATGAGACACTGACAGAAACGTTAGCATTTTTTTGGATATGAGCAATGTTATTTGCTATCTGCAAACATGTTTTGTTATAATGAGCCACCCCGAGTGCATACTCGTCACTAAAAGTCACTTTAATGTCCATTAACTGGATAAGCATGATTGGAATGAACGTTTCCGGTGGAATTTTGCAAGTGTAATCGTTGTATTTTTTCGTAATTTCGGAATCCACGAAATTCGCTTTCTCAATACGACTGGCGACAAACTTTAAACAAGACATATTGGATGGTCCCTTTAAAATTTCATCAAGATCATCGAAGGTTTCCATGAAATCGGTCACTAATAATCCAGCAGTTGTATTGGTAAACTTGTCTAAATCCATTGCTGAAGAAGCATAAGCCTCGCATTTCAAGTGGATTTTTCTTCCCTTAATTTCTGCGTCGCAATTTTCCAAATACTTTAAATGATTCGAGGCATGATATGCATTCTGGTTAAATGAACACTGATAATCTTTAATAATCGCATGGGATAGCTTTCCAAAAGCACATCCAAAATATAGGATGGTAGTAGTCCATATCACGAATTGCCAAAATGTAGTGCAGCACATTTTGGAATTATAATTTTTCAGAGATGTTTAAAATTGGCCTTCAATGATGGCTGGTTTGTCCTATTGCGTGGAAATAAAAAACATGGCATCATTGACGATGGCAAATAGCATTTTTTAGAACCTTTACAAAACATAGAAGTGGGGTATACCATGTCCAGGAGCATGCTTTGGGTTGAAAATATACAGAAAATAAATACTCACAAAGAAATCTACATGCTGACCAAAACTTCAAAATACAGTGATAACGGTGAATTGTTTTTTGCATGCATGTGCACGTGTATGGTGCAATTTATTAATGGAAATTTCCCATATATTTAATTATCTTAACAATGTGATGTGGGCATTGACCTCATGCAGAGTTCCATTGTTCAATTGCCAAAAAAGTCAGCACAGGGCATGCTTTAATTAAAGAAAAAATGAGGGTGCATGTAAAGGAAAAAATAGGTTTAATGGACACATGAATACTATACATCAAAGAAATTTTGTATTTCAAACTTAATACACTGTATTAACAAAATGAAAGATATAATAATACAGTATAAAAAAAAATTGTTTTTCGCGTAAAACCTTTTAATGTAGCCAGCAAGTACTGGCAGGAAATTAACTTTTGACCCACCCCGCATGGCTACTATAGAATCTTCCGTAAAGGGGAGTAATTGGAGCTCGCAATACGAGCGCTCCGTAGCACAGCAAGTTCCAGGCTGCAATTTGAAATGCATTCGTTTCACATTGAAAAATACTTAATTTTGGCAAAAATTGGTTACAGATTTCTACTAAATTTATATAGGGGCGACCCGGGGATGAGACTGATCTTCACACAAAATTTCAGATTTCTATGACGAGTGAAAGCTGGTTAAAAAGGACATGATACATATCCATGTAATCAAACAAACACCATGCGCTCCCTTCTAACCAAGTTAAATAAAAGGTTTTAAAAATAGCGTCCAACTTTACATAGGATTTTAAGTCAAAATGTCAAAATGTTCAGTCCAAATGTGTTATGCACAATGACAAATTTGTCAACTGTCAGAAAGCCTGGTTACTGAAAAATACTGGATTGATTACTGGAAAATCATATAGGCCTATGCATGCTGAAGAACTCCAGAATGTATTGCAAGGTAAACGTGGTTTGGATTATCATAAATAATCCTCTATAGTATATTACTATACAAAACTTTATGACGGATAATGATCTTGCCTATATAAAATGGCTATAATGTGAATTTCGCATTATTAGTTACCGTTGATCAGTAGGAGTTTACGAAGAAAGAGTCTAGAAGCAGTCTTAAACACTGAATTTAACTGAGATATGTAGTCAAGACCCAACAGTGCAAAGGGTCAGTTAGAAAGACCATTTAAACAGGTTTCAGGAACAAAGCATGGCTAATACTAACTGCAGGAGAATAATGTGATTATGACAGGTTAGGTCATGACCTGGTACCTCGTGGACAAAGTAGGAAGGGTTACTTTTTTAAACCTTCCAAATGATTGTCACTGCCACTTGAGTCCTTGACACAGACACCATGAATTAATTCTATAAAAATCAGTGTCTTAACAATGATCATGTTTAAATACTTGAACATGGTACATCATTATTTTCCAAACTATAAACAAATCTAGATTCAAATATACGTAACATTACAAGAAACAAAAAATTCAGTGTCTACAAAAATATTATAACAAAGCATTACTAGTACATCGACAATTTCCAATAGAATCTTTCAGCCTTTTCCAAAACAAACGGTGGCCATTTTCATTCGATGGCCATTGCAAGTAGGTTCGTTTTAATATTAAACGTTTGAGCATTTTTGGCATTTCTTCTTCGTTAATTTCACCCAACATAACTATTATAAGAACATCTCTTTTGTCTTCAAACAGCTTATGTTGCGCCATTTGCAATTCCCAATGACACCATTGACTTTGTATGAAATGTCGAGAAAATACAAATATTGATTTGTGACTATTATCAATACATTCAATAACGTTATTCATTATAGTTTCTCCAATTTCAAAATCCCGTTCATGGACGCATAAATGCAATTTCGGATCTTGATTTTCAATTTGTGGAATCAAGTGTTCCACGACCCAATCACGATCTGCAGTGCAATACGAAACAAATGCATCGTATTTGAAAATGTAATCCTCCTCACGATGTCTAAATTTCCGAAATTTGGATCGAAATAAGTATATAAAATATCGAAGATGCCATCTATAAATGATAATTGCGATTAAGATAGCACTTAACAGAACAATAACAGCAACTGCAGGTACAATGGCTTTAGTAGTCCAATCAAAATATTCCTCAATGCATATTTCAATAGTAACATTCGTGATGACCTTTCTAAAATCCTCCTTTGGGAAAAAACATGTATATGGAGTTTTTCTAAAATCAGATGATGTATTTACCAAACTAAGCCATTCCAGAAAAGTTTTCATAGCACAAGATTTGCAATCGAAAGGATTTTCTACAAGTTGTATTGCTTTTAAGGAATCAAAATCCCTTATCATGTGTAAATTTACTTCGGTAATATTATTTGCAATTAGACTGATGTTTAGAATCCTTTCGCTCGAATTTATCTTTGTTTCATTCCATGGAGTTATTCTATTAAAACTTAAATCCAAAAATGTCAAGGATGAATCGTTATTCAGATTTAAGGGCAAGAAATGTAGAATTCTATTTGCACTCAATGAAAAACGTTTTAATCCTGGTAGGGCATCTATGATTAAAGTATAACGAATAGCAGTTAACCAATTCCAAGATAAATCAAATTCTTGCAATTTCGAAAGACCAGAAAAAGAATCAACCCTTATGTTAGTAAGATTATTGTAAGATAAATTAATGTAAATTAAATTTGGCATTTTTGATGAAATGTTTGTAATTGGAATATGATTAAGGGAGCAATTCGAAAGATTCAATTGTTCTAATTCAGACAAATTGTCCACGTTTTCCCAGAAATCTTGTAAAATCATATTACTGAGATCCAAGCTTTTTAAAGCTGTAGAATTTATCACATCACCTCTATACTGGAATTCATTAAATCCATTTTTTCCATTACCTCCTAAATTCAGATATTGGAGGTTTTGCAAGGAAACGAAGGCACTTGACAATTCTTTGAGTTTATTGCCTTGAAGGTTTAGCATTTTTAGATGAATTACTCCTAACAATGCATTTTCTTCAATAAACTCAATTTGACAATCCGAAAGATCAAAAGTTATCAATGAGTTCATTGGCGGAATATCGCCATTTCGGATAGACAAAAAGCTATTTTTCTGAAATTCCACATTACTCACGTTTTTCTGAGACAATAAAGTCAGTGCTTCTGTTGGCAAGTACTTAAAAAGACCCGTTAAGAACCCGAGACTAGGAATATTAAACGTGTATCCAGGAAATAATATCTCATGCATCAGTACAAGAATTATATTTAAGAAGTCCTTTGTGAAGAGATCATCCATGGTAATATTAGCAGCAAACTGAAAATGTTTTCCAGAAGTACGATATCTGTGCACAACATGAGTGGTGATAATACAAGTGGAGATATCCATTGCTTCTTTGGTTTTGGTTTGGTTAAGTTTTTGGGCAAATGTTTGTAAACATGATTTGTTATAATGCACAACGCCATTAGCATAATCGGAATTAAGAACGATGTGTAAATCCATTAACTGGATGAGCATCAGAGGAACAAACACCTCTTTTGGAATCGTACAAGTACATTGAACGTATTTTTTTGCAAACTCCGTGTCTGCAAAATTCAGTTTTTGAATACGGCTTGAGATAAACTTCAAGCAAGATGAATTGTGTGGTTGTATTAAAATGTCATCCAAATCCTGAAAGGTTTCCATGAAATCCGTGACCAGAATTCCAGCAGTCGTGTTGGTAAACAATGGCAACTTCATTGCAGAAGAAGCAATAATGCTACAATTGACAAAGATCTTTCCTGATTTAATTACAGCATCACAGTTCTTGAAAGGTGTCATGTGATTTGAAGAATAATTATAAACGTCTGGATTGAATGGGCATTGAAAGGTGCTGATATTCCCATTACATAGCACACCTGTAGCACAACATATAATGTAAAGAGCGGTCATTAATACTGTATAAGGTCGAAGCAAAAAATATCCATTTTTTGTCTTCACTGTACGTTCAGAAGGCAATGTATTTTGAAGAACGTGCATTGTTAAAAATGACATTACATTTAAAACTACTGACATGAACGTACAAAATAATATTTTAAATAAATTCCCTTGTCAGAACTTTCATTATGGAGTGTGTGGTGGTCATAACTAATAACTAAAATGTATATAAAAGATTGGGACAAAAACTCTTTGTACAATGACCTTAATTATTACCTTCATAAGTGGTGGAAATGTAGTAGAAAACTCTTGTTGGAAATGGAAACTTTCCAAAGATGCCATGACACGAATTCTATCATTTTATATTACTGACGGATCTTTGCTATATACACACATGTACTTATTGTAAACAATTTCATTATTTGTTATTGAATGAATTATGAAAGGCATTATTGTTTTCTTTATGGCTATCCAATTTAGGCAAATAATTGTTTACGTGTACTAATGAAAGTGTCGTCATCAGAATTACTTTAGTAGTTATACCTGTAGGCCTACTTTATAGCTATGGTGGCATGACATGTTATAGATATCTAAAATCAATTAATTAAATTCTTGTAATAATAAATTTACACATACATCTATGCCTTTATGAGCCTTAGTTTTTCCATGCCATGGATTAAACAGTATAACATTGATGCATACCAAATAGTATGGCAATTAACCTAACGGTTCCAATGTAATTTCCAATTAAGTTCACAATAAAATTTTATTATCAATTTGAAATTGAATTAAACATTATTGTCATGCTATTCATGTTTTATAATGCAAGGGATTCTAATAAACCAGTATACTGATACGATGCTCATTCGAATGAGAAATATTACGAATGACAGTTTAAGATGTAATTAACGGGTACAAGTGCCAAAAACAACCCCACATTTAACAAGATATGAAAATGATAAGAGCTGTACAACTATTATAATAACTTAATCACTATCATTATAATGACACTAAAATAGCCTTCCATCTAGGCTTAATACATTTAAAAAACAATAACAGATATGTCAGGTAAATTAGATCCAATTTTCCAATCAACAAAACTGACAAAACACAGTATCATACTGGACCATGTACTTTTTTCCCATAAGGTCCAGTATGATACTAGGTTATGGAATACTGGTGCAGTATCTTTTTCCAATAGGAATTACAGTGAACATGTACCTTTATTTTATTGAACCTTATTTGCCAATCAAATTTTGCTGACACAAAAAGAAACAAAGCAAAACTTTACCACGTTTTTATTAAAGATTATAGTCGCCTATTAACATTTCAACGCGTATCTTTCACTTAAATAACTACGGTATTAATAATGAAATTCGGTATCTTGTGCCAAAACATCCAACCAATTTCAAAGACGTTGACATATGATTTGCCATATCCTAGCTGGCTATCACACAAACGCTTATACTCTTGGCATAGAGTGTATTTCAATGATTAAAAACAAATTAATTTTGTGTGCAATGACATTTGCCAATAGCATCCTTTAATCTTTTCCAGAACAACCTACGACAGTTTTCATTCACTGGCCATTGTAAATAAGTTCGCTTAAAGATTAATCTCTTCAGTATTTTAGGTGTTTCTCTTGAACTAATTTCCCGAAGCATAATGAGAATTAAAACATCCCTCTTATCGTCAAATAACCTATGCCTTGCCATTTGCAATTCCCATTGACACCACTGACTTTTAATAAAATGTTTAGATAAAACAAATACAGATGTACGACTACAATCTATGCATTCGATAACATTGTTCATGATGGTTTCTCCTATTTCAAAATCCCGTTCATGGACGCATAAATGCAATTTCGGTTCTTCAAATTCAATTTTAGGAATTAAATATTCCATTATCCAAATGCGGTCCTCTGAGCAATAGGACACAAAAGCATCATATTTATAAACTTTACCATCATCGTTACGTTTATATTTCTGAACTTTGGATTGAAAAAGGTAAATAAAGTAAAGAAGATGCCATCGATATATGATAACAATGACAGTTGCTGATCCTAACAAGGTAAAAACAACCAGGGCAGGAATAACAATATTAGATACCGATTCAAATATTTCTTCCTGGCATGATTCTAAAGTTACATTTGAGATTATATGTTTAAAATATTCCTTTGGGAAATAGCACGTGTATGGAGTTTTTGAAAAATCCGTTGAAGAGTTTCCAAATTGCATCCATCTTAAGAAGCTCACCAATGTACAGGATTTACAATCGAAAGGGTTCTTAGCAAGTTTTACGTGTCTTAATTTAGTAAAATCGTTAATCATGTATGAATTCACTTCAGAAATGTTATTTCCAATGAGATTCAAGTTCAAGAATTTGGAGTTTGAGATGACTCTTGTTGCTTTCCAGAAATGTATATAATTGAAACTTAAATCCAAACTTTCCAAAGCTGAATCGATACCGAATTTCAAAGGCAAAAAATCAGGAATCTTATTTGTATTTAAATAAAAACCTCGCAAGCCTGGCAAAATATCGATAATGACGTTATATGGAATATTATGCAGTTGATTTCTCGATAAATCCAAAAACTGCAATTTATTTAGATCTGCGAAGACATTGATATTTACAGTAGTTAAATTGTTTCTGGATAAATTTAAGTAAACTAAACTTGGCACAAAATGGGAGATGCTTATATCAGGAATATAATTTAGAGAACAGTTGGAAAGATTTAAATACTCCAATTTAGAAAAATGTGATAGGTTTTCCCAGAAATTTAATAAGTTCATGTTGCTTAGATCCAAACTTATTAGATATGTATAATTAACAAGTACATTGTTCAAATACTGAAATACGTGTGTTTCCCTATCTCCATTACTTTGTAAATTCAAAATGTTAAGGTTGCTCAAAATGTGAAATGCCTTTGGTAACTCCTTGACCCTATTACCTTGTAGGTTTAAAATTATTAATTGATCCACGTCATCAAATGCTTTATCTTCAATAACTTCAATATTGCAATCTTTTAGTATTAGCGTTTGTAAAGTCTCCATTAACGGGATATCCCCATTTTTAATCGCTGTAATTCTACTACTTTGAATTTCAACATTTTTAACATTATTTAAAGCTAAAATGGTTAAGGATTCCGTTGGTAAAGCATTGAAAAGTTCAGTTTTGAAAGATACACTTGGAATGCTATAATTATACCCTTCGAAAAACATTTTAGTCATAACAACCCCTGAAGAACTCAAGAAGTCCTTGGAGAAGAGTTCTTCAAAGATGATACTAGAAGCATAACTAAACGTATTCTCTGAAGTAATGAATCTACGCACCATATCAGTATAAAATAAACAATTGGACACATCGATGGAAATTGAATGGTTAGTTTGACCAGATGTAATACTATTATTAGCAGCTTGCAAACAAGTTTTATTATAATGCACGATGCCAGCTGAATGGGGAGAATTAAATGCAGTTAGCAGATCCATTTCTCGGATTAACATCAGTGAAAAAATGGCCTCTTTTGGTATGACGCTGAAGTACGCATGGTTGTCAACTTTGAAGATTTCTGAAGCTTCAGAATTCGTTTTCCGAATTCGAATTGTGATTAACTTTAAGCAAGAAGCATTTTGTGGTTTCACCAAAATATCGTTGATTTCTTCAAATGTTTCCATGGATACGGTTAACAAAATTCTTGAAGTCGAGTTGGTCAAAAGAGGTAAATTCACAGTGAAAGTTCCATAAATATTGCACGTCAGATGGAGTTTTCCAGAATATATACCAGCGTCACATTTCTTCACAGGTTTTATCAGTTCTGAGACATATCCATCAGTATTGACTGGACAGTTGAAATAATTGTCTTTTTCTTGGCATAACACACAAGGAATAAACTGAAGGAGGGATGCAGCAGTTGCCAGTGTTAGATAATGCCAAATTGGAATGAGGTTCATTTTAAAACTTTATAGTGAAATGGAACATGTATGTGTACATCGATCTATCTATCACAAAGCAGTACATGTACAATCAAGAATCCAATCTAAATTCAGCTTTAAATAACAGCTCCAGATCCCATCTGGCAACGATATTATAAAGTCTATAAGATCATCCTATTAGAATTCGACTATACCATGGCGACCTCGTTGTACATGTATGTAAATATGGAATTCTGCCATTGAATTCGATCCGCATGAGGAACATCTAAAATAACAATTCTTATAAAACTAGTTACTGACGCAATATCCATTATTAACAATTAACTTCCATAAATTAAATCAGCTATAGTATAATATATTGCGACTGTATTTTAAATGGTGGAACGTACAACCCTAAGTACATACATGATTGTTAAATTTAACCTGAACGTGTCTCAAAACAAGAATGCTGTTAGACTCCCAAGTTTTAAAAACGAGATAAAACATGTATGACAGAATTGGAAGGCAAAATTTACTAAGTTTTTATTTTACTTAAACCTTCCCTGATCAAAAATTGTATGGAAAACAATAATCTAAACTATACAATAGATCATATATATAATATAATATAATATAATATAATATATAATATATATAATATATAATATAATATATAAT
>JAQGCC010002534.1:0-18112 GCA_034698905.1 Xestoiulus laeticollis | reverse complement strand
TTATAAAATTTGCACATTAATATCTCGTGTGAAAATTCTTTTTTAATTAAAAGCCTATTTGAGGCTAGTCAAACGCGCGTTTCCAGCCTAGTGTGGCCTGGGGCTAAATAGACGATAGTGTTTATAGTGACATGTCGAATATTCCAACGTAAATTTTATAAAATTTATTGGATGGGTCTGGGGCCGTTTTGACGATTTGTCCGTTATAGCATATATATGCACTATACAATTAAGTTCATGAACTCGTAATTTTTAAAGTTTTCGTTAAAAGCCCTTAATTGGCTAACAATAAATTAGGATTTAAAAACTAAACTTCCTCTGGTTAAAATTAACTTTTCTTTTGTAGTTTTTGAAAAGTGACGCGTGTTCTGCATTACTGAATGGATTTGCATCCATCATGAAAAACATATTGACACGAGGCAAGGCGTAATTATTGTTATTAAATGCTCATTATACGATAAAATAATAACAGGCGATTAAAACCACGTTAAAAATCCATATATCGGTTGACGGAGAACAACGCAATATATAAGGCTCGAGGTTGCAAGTAAAATGAATTATCGATTTGTTTTCCATTTTGTTGTCTATAAATACAGGTTTACCTCAAAACTTTTACGATAGATATACATACGCAAATTATGTTTTCAAATCTTGTATATAATGTATACGCATATCATGAAACACCGGTCCTTTTATTCCGATTTTAATCGTGGATTAAAACATGTTAAATCCGTACACTTTTGATATAGGCCTATATACACTGTATACATTATACAAGAAGTTGTTAATGCCAATGACGGCTATTTATATCATTACATTGATTAAAGTACAGGCCCTTAAAACCTGTTAATCGCCAATTATGGTATACATCGCTGTTATAGGCCCCAGTCTTACCATGGCCATTATAACAGCTATAGTAAAGCCCTTTCGCTATTTACAGCAAAGGCTCGAGTCGCTAATTTTATTACAAAATTTTATATATAGTTCATTTAATTTATGTGACTAATATGTGATTGAATTTGTCATTAAATGTTAACAATTTATTAATTTAATTAAAATCTTATTGAGTGACGTTATCGCTAGGGAAAACTAAAATACATTCCATCTGCTGGTGTATGCCCTTGCAAAACTATATGTTAGATTAGGCCTACACTATACAGTTAGGTTATGTGTTTAATCGACGATTAATCCCGTATAGGTTTATTATCTTGTAAAGCCAACCAGTGATTTACGACTGGTCCTACCTAGTTAAATCGGTCATTAGACATAGATCCCATGCTTAAGTCATAAAAGGGCCTTATACTAATTTTTTAGCGAAATAGGCCGTTAGGGTTATCGGCTAATTAACCAGTTTAGAAAGACGTTAATCCCACTTCTTGCTAAAGCTTCATTAATTGATGTATTTATGTTATGTACTTAATCGACGATTAAACGGATGCAATCGATAGAACCGAATATACAAAATTTCAATTTTTAATTCATAGTTTTTGGATTTTTCCGTAAAAGGCTTAAATTAGGCCTAACGCCACGACTAAACAGATACCGTATTCGGCAGTTAAACACTCTTGCCAGAACATTTAATGAATAAAAACAGGAACACAAAAAGTCGAAACAGAATAATATTTAATCAGAATACGCATACATACGTGTTTGTTTACGGACAAAAGCGTGTTTTCCAATGTCCGCCATGTTTGATGTTGTTTGCCAAACGCGATGTTTCACATTATTCGGTTCCAATAAAATACAATAACAGCAACAACGACAACAACAAAATCCTTCGTTGAAGTTGTTGCTACGAATGTGCACGAGAAAACGTCGAAATATCGGTTGAAAATAAGGGTTTTAAAGGCACTTTTTCATTGGGCAATTTCATGCAGGCATCACCGTTTTTCAGCCATTGTGTATAAAGACGAAGATTTTAAAGCTTTGTAGCCCCCCAAAAACAAGCCGTCCGGAGAAGGCTTACCCCAGAAAATTGTTGTCATTGCGAAACATCAAATCCCCAGCGAACGGGGTACCAAAAAAAAAATGTAAAAAAACGACCCCCGCATCATAAAAAGACCCTTGGTCGTGTCGAAGGGGGGGAACGAATTGTTCACGGAAAAATGCTGCTCACGTGACGACGGCAAACCTCCCGGCAGAGGCTCTAGATTCTCACTTTCGGTTACCATAATCAGAAATCGGTTGCACCAAACGCCTTTTTGGTGCACTTGGTGTAATTAAAACCTCGCTTTAATGCGATTTGCAAAATATCGATATGTACAATTAACACCGGTCACGGATTCTATCTCATCTCGGACGAATTCATGACGGCATGCGCCACATGTGGACGAAATGCGTGACCACGCCAAATTCAAAAGAAGACAAGCCAGGAATGAAGTGAAGGCAATGTATCCTGGATGACATTTCAATGAAGCGCCGTTACGATATGGCCACTGAACACGTGATGTAAATGAAGGGCTGTGATGTTTGAGCTTTTGAATTTCAGCTGCTGCATTGACAAATGTGTACATGTAAACCAATTTAAACAATTTATCCGAATTTTGTCGTTTAGGACAAGATGGTATATTTGTGACCAGAGCTATTGTAGAAACTGTTAAATATACATGTATCACCTTCCGGACCTAGTGTCCGGTGGTGGTCCCAGGCTACCACAGTACAGAAGTAGGCCTACGTGTTCCAACAAATTACATGTAAAATATACATTGAACTCCCGAGGACCTGGTTCAGCCCTAAGATTTTGTACAGTAATAGTAGGTCTATATGGTAATCTGGTGGCTGTCCCAGCACACCATAATCAAGCCACAGGACCTTCAATGTGAGTTATTAAGGTGGCACTGGTCCTGACATGTCTTAATTTGTCTTTTGATTCCAAGGACATGTTCTAGTCCAAATACATGTAGTTTGTTTATGGTGATTCAGGGTCAAGTGTCTGGATGCAGTCACTGCATACAAAAGAACAGAAGCCAGAGTGGGCATATCCATGCAGCACCATCTAAGTTGCACAGAACAGATCCTAGATGGCGCTGTGATTTTCTAACGCACGCTAGGTAGATTTCTGTAATATAAATAATACGGATATGGAGTGTTAAAAGTGCACAAGCAAAGGTTCGCGTGACATACATGTACATCACCGGACAACTTTTATAGACGGAAATTCCCAGAACTTTTGAAAGAATGAGGCACGAAGTTTATTCTGTCCCAATTAAGCGGACATGGTGTGTACACATGTCTACAGCGCTTCAACAAACGACCGGCGGGCCAAGAATAAATATATAACCAGCCATTGCGGAAACCATAATTGTTTTACCAGGCCTCAACATTTGTCATGCACAGGGGCTTTTAATAAATAATACACGCAATTCCATTACCTGAAAGTGCGTTTTTATCACAACTCCCCAGACGCCATTGCCACCGCCCGAGGTCGCCAGGGGGCGGGGTCTATGCAATGGGCGCCGACGTCATTTTTTTATATTAAATATGATAGTAATTATCCTGCATTTCCCCTTCCTCGCATGGTAAAAAATCTTCCCATCCCCCCCACCCCATATTAACGCCTTACGTAATTTGGGCCTAAGATATTTATTGACCTACAATCATTAATATAACCACAAAAAAACTCAAATGTACGTGTTGCCTCGTCCTGAATGGCTAAAACACGTTGTTAAAATCAATCGAAATATATATATATAAACATGTATATGCTAGACTTATAGGATTAGTTTTACGATTGGCCTTTTTGGCCACCGTATAATGCCAATTTTGAGGGGCAATCCATTAAATTCGAGTGCATGTTTTTTTTCATTATACAAAAACAGCTGTAACATTTATTAATATTCCCGAGCAATAAATTGGTTGATGGCCACTTCTAGCACAGGATAAGAAAATTAGACAACCTTTCTATAATTGCATTCGATCGTAATTAAAACGTGAAAAAAATGCCAATAAAATGGCATAGTGTTTTCACGCGCACACCCCATCATGCTATTTCAATTATGTTTCATTCCTGGTCGAATTTACGATAATTATCGTCTCAAATATAAGAAAACTCGTAGATCGTCCCGCTATTTGAAGACTTGACGCAATTATCGTTGTAAAAAACTTAAATAAGGTCAGTTTGAGACGTGTTTCTAAATGGAAATTTCACGAATTTGTGGTCGTTTTTCACCAATTTCAATAGCAATATTTTATGCCGCTTCAGCCTGCAGCCGATTTAATTTATTAAGGGAGGGAGCGCCGTTGTAATTTGGAAAGTGCCCTTCTGAAGTGTTCCAAGAAACTGACTGCCATAAAAAGAGCAAAACTTGAAAAATGACTTCAAGGGTCCTCGATCCGATGCACCCCCAGCTCGGACCAAAATGCCCCAAACTCACTGTTTAGAACAAAATTGCGTTCAGCGCCCCATGTGGCATTTTGGAAATTTTTGCAGCATTTTCAAAATGGTCCCAATCGGTACTTGTGACCGTTAAGTTTAGCACAGCTAGGGAAAACTCAATCCACACACTCACAAATTTGGAAATATATGAGCAATTTGGGAAAAAACTAATTGATTAGGTTATAGCCAAGGTAAAGTTACGTCAGATTGGGTTAGGTCAAGTTAAGTTCAAGTTAGGTTAGGTTAGATTATTTGTGCGAAACTTCCCTAGAATCATCTTGATGCATTCTATACATGTATTTATTTTTAATTTAGCACTTCACTTAATTTTGCACTTGTAAATAAGAAGTATAGCCTACATTATAAGGAGGCGGGCATGTTGGAAATTGCAATGCAGAATGCCCATAAGCCGCTAAGGTGTGCTGGGCACAAATACGATTGAAAAAATCAATAAATAAAATAATATAACATTTCAAAAAAGTGAAAATGTTGGTCGAAAAATAGTCTTAAATAAACACTAATTATGCGTCAACTGGTCCTGTTGGAGTCACAAATGATGTGTCTCAAGATGGCCGCTGGTTCACTATATATAGTGTTCAGGTATTCGTAAAAAAGGTTAATTGGACGACAACCCTATTGAACTTAACTTGATAAGAGGTAATTTCAACTTTTATTTTTCGAAATGGTGGAGGTCCAAGATTGGAGAATCTTGGAAAGGTCATAAAAAATTCTTGGGGAATTCGGCCCCAGCTTCAGTGGTCAAGAGTGCGTTGCAATAAATTACAATTCCACAAGAAAAAAAACATCCCCCAAACTTAAACGGGCCCACGAGGTATGTCAAGATTGGGACATTTATAAGCCAAGGTGTAGATAAACTGTTCACCTGCTGTTGTTGTTGTCAAATGACCTTTCAGCGCTTTGGCCATTGATGTCCAGCAGCCCAGAAGAATGACCACGCCATTCACCATTGGAGCACTAACTGCTTCAGATTGTGCTCCAATATCCCTTTTCTTACTTTCTCTATAGTGTAGGCCTATACTTTATTTGGGCTTGTGAAGTTAATAGTGCCATGCAGAACTAATAGGCCGTTAATTTTAATTGACGATTCTACAACCAGGCAGGATCGATGATTTCTAAATTTATAATAAATTGACATGTACACTAAACTCTAGTTTCCTGTCAAACTTAGGAGTAATTAAATTGTTCAATTATATTCATTTTTTAAAATAGAAATAATCTGGCTTTGAGAAATCTTAGAAGGTATTTAATAGGCCTATTTGAGGTCCTGTGAGGACACAGAGCCTTATGTTGTAGGATATATATTAATGTTGACACTTGACGTACAGTAATATGCATATGCACATGCTAAAAATTGAAAGATTGTCCGATTTCATTTCATCTACAGCGCGCCATCTACATCACGTGTTCTGTGGTCACGTCGTAATGGCGCTCCATTTAAATGCCAATAGCAGGTGGCATTATTTCTGGTTTGAAAAAATGGGCTTTTTTAAGCTAAATTTGGAATGGTCACACATTTTATCCACTTGACGCGCATGAGCACATCTATCTTGCCAGGTATTTGATGGGTTTTTATTTTGTCTACGCGTCAAGATAGAATTCGTGACCAGGGCTAAAGTTGCACGGCTTCCATTGTGCCATCATGCAGAATGCAGGTATACGGAGGCTATCTTTACTAGGCAATTTATCAAACCTCGATTAATCGCAAAATGGTGCATCCAGCCATTCAAGTTGAAACTATAGTAAACTGTCAATCCATGCAGAGACTATTTTGCCACCGTTCTCTAAGATCTCGTTTTATGGAAGTCATGATCCATGAAGAAATCGATTATCGTGACCGGCTGTCAGCCATGACGTCATTTTTGTGTGGTTTTAGCCCAAATTTCCATGATTTGCTTTTTTTCCCCCTTGTTGGAATATGCACACACGGGCTGTAAACCCTTGGCAAATAGGTTTTGTGGGGGTGCATAACTTGGGCAAGACCCGTTTCTATTTGTTCAGGTGATGTTTACAAGACTCTCCACAATAAACTTATTTCGTCTTATTTACTCGTCATGCTGGCCTATTGCTGGTAAATTCTCACAACATTTGCAAAGTGAGCGCTGCAATTCCTTGGTCGCCATTCCTGAAGAACGTTTATTGCCCATGCATGGCGCCACGTAGGTTCCCTTTGCAAAGTCTATTAATTATAGAAGGTGAGGATGAAATGCAAAAAAGGGGACCGAAGAACAATCCAGCGGTCGTAAATGGATACTGACGAACCCTTGAAGTGCTAAGGGCATTGTCCAAATATATCAACTTTCCCCTTAGAGCCATCCGTCCCATGGTAATCCCTACACTCCTACAGGAATAGTTAAGGAAATCCCTACAAATTTACTCAATTTCTATAAGCCCAGCTTGACAAACTTGCCCTTGTTTTACAACATCTTCATGGGCATTTTTGTGTTGAGCGAATTACTGCACTTTTTCTATAATTTACAACTCGAAAGGGCCATCAAATTGTCGATATTAACTTTAGTGATATAACATGTGATAACTTTCGGTCACGAAATCTAGTGAATAAAATTAGTAACCATGACAAATTGAAAGAGAACATAGCCTATGAACAGATTTATGAATTTACCAGAAATTAAAGGAAAGGCAATGCCTCCTTTTGGTGACATTTAAATGAAGCGCCATTATGATATAACCACTGAACACGTGATGTGAATGGAAGCGCCATTACTTATAAATGGTGGCATTCAGCTTCAAAATGTCAGCCTCTTCAAAACACATTTGTATTCTTTAGAATAGAATATTAATCCGCTGAAATGACGTCACTCTAACATGCGCACATGTCCGTAAAATAATTTCAACAATTTGCCCGCTTTTTATTTCATCTAGACTTCTATAGAACTGGTTAAACAGAAGCAAGCTATTGTTATAGTTTTGTATTGGAAATATAAACTATAAATACACATGTAGATTGTATTACAATTTTTTCAACGTGAAGTTAGTTGAAATTAGAGAGTCCGGTTTAGCGCCCTCTTGTGGCGTATGGGCTTTTAGCATTCTATACTTCCAACATGGCCGCGCCCTTTGCTACAAAATACCAAAAACCATGTATACATGCTTCTGTATGTAGAGTATATATACATGTATACACTGACAAAATGATGCTTTACAACACGCTTTAACAAAATGCAGGCTTTTCGTTTTGTAATTCATAATGTACATGTAGTTTTAAAATCAATTATTTGTGTAATTAATTATTAAAATTTCTTCTTTGATGAATTGCTATACATGCACATGTACATCATTTTTGATATTTCCTCGAATCTTAAATGTAATGTTTCATGAAATAACGTCTGTTAAATAATTCAGCTGCATTTTCCCCCCTTCCTTGCATACTGTAATCACGTGAGGGGCAAATTCATGATGTAATGGATGGCGGCAAAGTCCAGTTTTTAGAGGGTGATTACCGAACACCAAAATTTGGTAATTAAGTTGGAGCAGACTCGTGCTTAAATTGCCTATTGTGATGCAGAAAATATTGGACTAAGGGGTTTTGTGGGCTTAATTGCCCAGGTGGAAATTGGGCTTACAAGCCCGTTCATCAGCAATGAAATTATGGTACTGTTGCATGGATAACAGACTAAATTTTCGATCAAAGTATACCGTGATTTTTTTCCATCTCATGTATATATATGGAACAATTGGTTTCCTATCCGGTTCCTACTTTAGGGGGAGTTGACGTGGGCGTGTCGGGTCTTCCAGGGGGCAAAGGTCATCTTTTTGGTATCGTGCTTGAAGAATCTGTCTTTGGGGGGAGTGTTAAAAAGTACATGAAATTCCTGCAGGACAATGGGAGCGATTTTCCGGTCTGAATATGCAAATTACGGTGCTGTCCAGGCAGAACTTGCAGGAGAACAATGGGTTTACGCATTTTGCAAAGAACGGAAAAGAGTTTTTGCGCCTTATCCGCTGCCAGATTGGCATCAATAATTGCCTGAAAAAACACTCTGGCCCTTACAACTGCATGCGGACAAGTTCCACTTAAAATTGACCAAAGCTTTGGGGTCAGCTTCTAAACACCTCCGAATCCCATCGACCATAAATCCCCATTTGAGGTGTGCTTGTTTTCCTAATAATGCCCTTATTGCAGGTCAGATTCTCTCGCACTAGCGCACCTAAAATGGGCATTAAGTGCCTCCATCCATAAATAATACAATCCAGAGTATGGGCGAGATTACACTTTGAAATCCGCCACTCTTGCCTCTTATAGGCCTATAGGCCTACAGTGTTATATATTGTACTAGTGCATGTACAAGTACACATTAGGTCTATACATGTATTCTGATAATGTTAATGTGGTTCTCAATGTTAGTTGTATAATGAACAGTCATCTAATGTACATGTATGTACTGTACATGTATCACGTAAAAATACATAAGTTTTAAGGACTCAAGCATGGTCTACATCTACAAACTCTACACTGTTGTCGTCAGTCTTGCATGATCATGCCAGAAAACGAAACTGAAACAGGCTTTAAGTCAGGTCCACGTGTAACGTTATGCTGGCAGTGATCGTTTTGTAGTCATGATCATGCAAGACTGACGACAAAACGCTACGTGTACATCAGGCTTATGTTTTATTTTTTCCTATGCACACTTTATTTTGCATCACAAATATTTTCTAATATATTTTATTTTGCATGTCAAATATTTTCAAAAAGGAAAATTAATTTTGCATGTCAAATATCTACATGTACATGTACATGTACATGTATGACATACATTGTACTGGGAATGCGAAAGTATTAATGTACATGTACATGTACATTACATGTATACATGTTGTATATGCATTGTGTGTTAAAAATGATTTTAATCACACTTTATACCCGTTCGGCCCTCTATTTTTTTGTTCATTTGAAATGGTATAACTTGAGCCTGGACTACAAGCAACGTTTTGCCGCCAGTCTTGCATGATCATGACGACAAAATGATCACTTACAGTGTATATACATGTACAATTTATAAATTAACATAACGTTACATGTAGACCAGGCTTAAAGCCAGTTTGGACGATCATCAGAGGTCGTCAGTGATAAATTTGTCACCATGATCATGCAAGACTGACGATAAAACGTAACGTGTAGACCAGGTTTAATGTTCCTGCAAGATTTTTTGAAAATCGGTATGAAGTTAACGAATCCATTATGCATGTTGTCATGCAGGTACCATGCATCAGTTAGCATTATTTAATTAAAAGGAGCAGTAATTGTATTCAATGTTTTGTAACGAATGAATGGACTTGCTCCTAATAAACTTAACGGCTAAATACGAGAGGTATATTTAAAAAAAAAAAATAAACACTTCTATTAAGTGCTATTTTGGATTTTTTTAAAATTTGTTTTTAAAAGCGTTGTAAACCTCTGTATAGGACAAGTTTTATACACTATATTTGTGACTTTATAGGACCGGCCTAATCGTTTTTTTGATAAATCAGGGCATTTCGTTGTCAACGGTATAAATAGCCGATAGTTGGTGGCAGCCATTAAGGTAGCTCGAATGGCGTTTCGGTGACTAAACTGGGCTAATTAGACAGATAACCTGCCATAATTGACATTAAACGAGGGAAACAGGGAATTGTTTTGCAAAATTAATTCCACCCCATTAGCTGCATGTCATTGTCACTAGATTTCACGGAAAAATCATTTCACCAACTAAAATTTTATCTAATGTTGCAACATTTTCAGCTAAAAAAATTGATACATCGACATGAATTTGATTTCGTGCAAAGGTCGAATAAATCAATAATATTGGACTTGAAACTCTATAGGTGCGTGTTTTCATTAGACCTCTCAAAGTGCCTGCAAGACATTAAAATGTCAGTGCAACTGAAATAAGGCTTCACCTCGTTCTGGTGCCAACTCCTCCTATGGCTATATATTTTCCAAGAGTTTTTTTAATCAATTCTAGTCGTTAATTATAATTATAAGACTATCATTAAAACTAGGAATAAAATATCCCTTGAAAACCATTGGGTAAAATACGATTCAACAGACAGCCCTACTATAACGAATTGTACATATACAGTATCTTAGCAAGATTGCATGGGTACCAAAATATTCTATTACTGGATTTGGTTGCACCAAACCTCGAATCATGACGATAAAAACGGGATTTTCTCTAATATTCATCTATACATTAGCATAGTAAATCAATATTTCAATTAAGACAGTTTTGAGATTAAATTAGCTTTCTGATATTTCGATAACTTGATTTTAACATATAGAATTAGTCTTATACCGGTTTGGCATCCTTGTTATCTTTTGTACCTTTATCGTAGCCTTTCCAACATGGCCTCTTGGAGTAAGAGCGCAGGCATGTTGGTAATGTCCCATGTACACATCTTTCAACAGAAATTTTGAAAGTTTTAACCAAGCTAAACAGTTTTATTTGGGTCCATCGCCCCCTAGCGGTTTATGTGCCTTCAGCATTGTATTGCCAACATGGCCTCTTGTTACGTCCTGTAATACAAGGGCGCGGCCATATTGGAAACGTTACATCTATACACCTTTGCAGAAGAAATTTTGAATGTTTTAAACAAAATTTGGGCCCATCGCCCCCTAGCGGCTTATAGGCCTTCAGCATTGCATTTCCAACATGGCCTCTTGGAGTGCAAGGACGCGGCTATGCTGGAAACGCAATGCTGAAGGCCCATAAGCCGCTAGGGGGCGATGAACCCAAATAAAGCTAATTTAGCTTGGTGAAAACTTTGAAAATGATGCAGAAAATTTCTGTCGAAACGAAACACAACACCAAGATTTGTAGATGAAATTTTAATGCAATATGTATTTTAAAAAAAATGTCCAAAATGTCATTGGTCATTTCAATGACTAAAATTACATTTTATCATTTTTTTGTTTTCAGGTGGTTCGGGTTACGGGTATCTCCACGGCGATGCCATGGGTGGTTCCATGCCACCCCCATCCCCGTCCCCATTCCGCACCCCTCCTGGACTACCCACAGTCCGGCACCACTGGTCACACACGCCACCACCTCCTCTGGACAGTAAGTCGATCTTATTTCAGTCACGGTTACAGTAAACCTCCCCCAGCCTCAATTAAAAACAGCAGCGATAAATATGCTAATTTTCCAATAAAAACGAGTGGTCATAACTATGGGGGATGTCTATATTACAGAGAGCGTGGGCCTAATTAAAAAAAAAACTTTAAGCGAGCATGTCTGAGCAATAAAACACCAAAGGCCGAATTAGTCAAACTGTTGGTGGTACCCCGAACAATTCACTTTACCCCCTGTTGCAGGGCTAGCAGGTGTAAAATGCATTGGTTTGCCTTTTTGGAGGATCAAGCGTCCCAAAAATCGCCTAGACTGGCCATATGGAAGAAGAAATTCCTGTAGCGGTGTCTTCAAAGGAGATACTCTAGTGTTTTCATAAAAAATAACGATAATGATAAAAAACATCCTCCCTGAAGCAATGGAATTCTTCTCGCTGAAGCACCACAATCAATGTTATTGCAAAGCCATTCACTCATTGGGAAAGGGATGTGGGGTGGGGAAGGGGGGGGGGGGGAAAGAAACGTCTACTTTTTGCATAATATGCAAATTATGACAACAAAGAAGAGAAGGGGATGTAACAATATCATAATTTAGTGTTTTCCAGAATACAAAATCTCCATTTAGAGGATAAATTCTGTCATCAATTAATGTACATGTATTCTAGTTGATTTTTTAAGTCAGTCCTAACCTGTATCTCATCTTCCTGCATGTTACAATGTATCTAAAATTCATTAAATTTTATCTACATTACATGTAGTGTGTATAATCCTACATTAGTTTTCTTAGGATGTGATCAAATGTGGAGTCTTGAGCCATATGGAGGAGATACATGCTTTCTTAGTGGAGTCTTGAATCAATTAAGGGAATATTTGCTTTAGGGTAAAAACATAACGAAGCATGGATAAGAGCATTGAATGCAGCGTTTTGATTGGTTTCCCGATGGCGGGAATTTTCGATTGCCCAATCGGAATGCTGCATTTCTGGGCCCTCCATCCATGCCATCCATCCTCATATCCATGCTTTAGCATGTTTTTACCCTTAGACAAGATTTGAGCCATTAAACTTATAAGTGGTAGACAATTACGTGAATACTTGTTTTAAGGATTTTCTGTCTTCCAGGCCCAATTTAAACTGGTGCAATTTTAATAAATTTCTGTTAACTAAACCAATTAAGTGATGTGTCCGCGGATGTGGTCAATTCAGACTACATTGTAGTGCTTTGCAATTACCTTGTTCAAATCAGGTTTTTAATAAAAGAAACTGTTCAGCAGTGAACAATTCTAATGTTTACATCATGTATTTAACATTTAGCTTGAAAAATGTAAAATTTCGGCTCATTACCCTCTGGAGTACATTTTCTCCATAACTTATAAAAATAAATCAATGAAAAAAATTGCTCAATATTCATAACGTTTTTATGCATCCAGCTGGCTGTTTATTAAAAAATGTAATTCCTCCAGTTATTTGTAAATAAATGTTTTTTGAGAGGTTGAAGTATCATCATTTGGCCGCTAGGGGGCAACTAGTGTCCTATATATCAAAGACATTCCTAACTATTTTAAATATATGCATTTATGAGTTTATGTTGTTGAATTTGATGAAATGAAATATCCCAGCTGGATGCACCAAAACGTGGTGAATATTGAGCAAATTTTTTCATTAATTTATATTTGTTGAAGAAAATGATTTTTTGAAAGAAAATCATATAAAGAAAATGGCTTATGAAATTTAACATTGCAAATAATGGGCTTGCTCCAGAGGGTAATGAACCCATGCTTTTTAAACTAACGGCATACGGCACATAGAAACTTTTTAAATAAGTCAGTTTTGTAACTGAAATTTATTAAAATTAAGAACACCAGTTTTGGGAAGCCCATATATGCTGTTATTCTAGGTTACACATGTTCATAGAATGTACATGTACTAGTACATTCAGTGGATTAGGGGTTTCCAAATTCCCATCTAGTCTCCAATAAATACGCGCACTTTACACTGAGCACGTCTTAAATCTCTTTTGATACTCTTTCTCAGACTCCCAATCGGCATATCACTACAAAAATCCCGCAGAGATTCTATTGATTTAATAGAATCCAAGCCCAATAAATTGAAAAGGAAGAACACGCTTCGGTACATCTTTAGGATTCCCAATGGCATTGCCAGGCATTTAAAAGAAATGTGGTGGAAAAAAATGTTTTAATATGCTGAAAATATCTAGAATTATGGGCTTAGTTATGATCACCGGTTTTCCAGTGACCGCTATAGTCACATTCATCTCACAAAATCAAAAGATTCTAATTTGGAAAGCTAAGTTTTTGAAACAGAGCATGAACGTCATGGTTTTCTTTTACAAAATGCCAAATGTAAATTGGTACTCTGCATCCCAACATTCGATAAAAGCCTTTTGTGCATCAATTGCTCGCCACTCACTAAAAAGGAAGTGTCCCGACACAATGTTGTTAGTCAATAACACGGGAACGGTGCTCCGAAACAAGAGCTGGTGCAAGTTCCTACATGTGAATTAAAATCCAGTGTTTTCTTTTCCAGGCTATGGACGATATGGGTTAGGTACCAACTTGTTTTCATTGTATCCGATGATTTCGAGCAGCGAAGCGAGCACATATTGCTTACAAGCATCTGCCGCAAGACTCATGGCATCGCAGAAAGTCAATCCTTATCATCACATATTTGGTTCTCGAGGTAAGTGATTTTACTGCAGATTCTCTGTTGAGACTTGCGCGTTGACTCCTAAAACATTCTTGTAATTTCTTTGTTTCCATCCAGATTTCGGACTATACCATCCCGGACTTTCCATGGGCTCGCCCTATTCCCCTACGTTATCGATGGATCCAACGGAACTAGGAAGCCCTTCATCCGCCATTGATATGGAGCGTGCTGGGACCCCCTTGGATTTCATGTGCAAAAGTGCCAATATTGTCCACAGCTGCCCACCGCAGCAATATCCGCAGCCATCCACCAAACACCTGCACCCGAGTAACAGCTACCACGATTTGCGCTGCAGCATCAGCGCCGACATCGGGACGTCCGAAACAGCGAAGGCTGCGGTTAAAAAACGCCCATCGAAAGAGAGTAGGGAGATGACCATCTCTCACCAAAAGTCCTCCCCAGCTCTGACCGCTGGCTCTTCCGGCAGTGCAACACGGAATAGTGTCAACAATAACAATAACGTTTCTAGTAACACATCCACCAAAACAGCATGCGCTCCTTGCGAAATGTCCCTGCAGAGTGCCCCGGCAACACCGACATCTCATAAAAGCAAGTCGCGCCCCAGTCTGGAGGACCAAATTCGAAAGCTACAACATCATAATAATTTCAAGCCAGAAGTAATAAAGACAGAATATCAGCGGAAAAGTGAGAGCTGCAGAAAGACTCAACAAGTGCAATCTAAGTGCAATAGGGATAATCGAGAGAAACTTGTCGTAAGCGACAATTACGTGCAAGTGCAAGCTCTGAATTTAACCCGTGATGCAAAACCCCCATCTCCATCATCTTCATCATCATCACCGCCATCAGCAGCATCCACATCATCATCATCATCATCCTCATTATCTTCCTCGTCTCCAGCTTTGCCCTTTCCGAAGGCCGATGGCAAACCTATCGTAGACAGTGAGCTAACAAAGTCAGTGAATTCAAGGCGCGAAAACGATGAAAGATGCCAGCCGAGGTTCTTTTATCATTTCCCCCAAACGTACAGTTCGTGTGAACCCATGAAACATATGCAAGTGCCTACTGGCAATGTTAACGAAACGCCATTCTGTGATACAAATGTTCGAGTGAAACAGGAGAAATACGACTGCACCGAGGCATGCCAATTCAGGATGATGCCGATAGCGACGGAAGCTGAAGAGGAACCCACCGCACCCGCCCGATCACCCTTTCATCAAGCGAATGTCACGTCCTCTAATAAAGTCATGCCACATAGCGATGGAAAAGACAGGCAAAAAACTGATCCCATTGCTCCATTTGGTAGGTTGAAAACTACTTTTTTCATAGGTTTGTTTCTTTGGCCTGTACTCAGTGCAACTCAGTGCTACTCAGTGCAAACAGGAAATGGGCGGAGCTATCGGTTAGGGAAACCCAATGCAAAGTGAAATGGTAAACCAAAGAAACGGAAAAAATACTGTAAAAAGATGGCGGCCCCCATTGAATTGGCTCAACTACTAAAGAGTAATCTTTCAGACGAGGAAGCAGACGATCTAGCACACGATCTTGAAATTTCAGTGCTGCACTGGCTTTACTCTGCAAAATTTTCAGTGCAGGTTTTCTATTTCCTGTGCCAAAGAAACAAAATCAGTGCAGTAAGTGCAACCAGTGCAGACCAAAGTGCAGGCCAAAGAAACAAACCTCATTTTTCTATTTCTGGAACACATATTCAATTTAATAAATCAATTTCTTACTCGCAATTTCAGAAGAGGGCCAAAATCAAGTTCAGCTAGCTTCGGTGCAAAGAAGTGGCTTAAACGGTCTGGATTGGCCTTCCAAGAAGAATGTGCCGATAGCCGAAAACGTTATCGACAAAACTAATGCGGGTTCCGAAGAAAGACCTTCCTTTTGTGTACGCAACAGAACGGATTTGCGCATGACATTGCAAGTTTCCGATCATGCCCCGAATGCAGCGTGCGAGGCAGTCCCATCTTGCACTTTGGGACAAATGTCTACTGCAAACCCGCTTGAGAAAAGCGAACATGGCAAAAAAGATGCAGAAACGCCGATATCATCCACCAACCCCCATCTGTCTTGCAGCTCTGGAAACTCTAGCAGTGCAGCAGCAGCAGCATTCGTCCAACAGCCAATTGTTGATTTGCAATCCCATAAAAGCGCAGAACCAAGCACTGGTTTGCCAACGGAAGATTCAAGATCAGTCAACGCAATGCCGCATTCCCAAAAGTCAAAATCAAGTGAAGGAGGTAAATTTTTCATTACATTTATTATTTTTATGACAGACAAATTGTTGTTTTGTTGTCCTCACAATGGGGGACTTGAAATTGCTAAAATTACATTTGTACTTAAAGGGTTATTGCATTACTTGATTTAATTCTAATAATCCTTTGTGTATCAGATGTTTCGCAGCTGCAGGAGGATTCTGGGAGTTCAAGGCAACCGCTGGATTCCTGTGAGCCCAACGGATCAAGCGCTGAAAATGGCGCGGGACCTGAAAATTCCGAGTGTAAGCAAGAAGACGGCGCGGTTGAAAGCAAGGAAAAGCTGTCTAAAGAAGAAAGTTTAAAGTCTACATCTGTGAAAAGCCGATTAGATTCTGGCAGCAGTCACTCGGCACCATCCACATCCATGGACTTATCGTCACCTGCTTCAACATCGCAGGCAAAAGTCAACGTTTTGTGTTTGAGCCGCAAAAATAGCATCCACGAGTGGCAGACGACTAAAGAGCCCCAGAAATCGCCACGCGAGAAACGCAAAGATACACCGTGCGAGCACAGTCACGAAAATCCCACGAAATCTCAGAAGACAAGACAGGATGCGCCCCAACAAAAGCAGCATGACAGCCAGCCCTCTAATGCAAATCATGCAGCATTCCACGACGGCCAAAAACATTCCTCGTTACACCTACTTCATAGAGAACAAACCCCGACCATGCCATTCGATTACACGGCTAAGGCGATTCAAACGAAACATTTTACACCTACGACCACATCCACGATAACTCTGACCACAACGAAACCATTGACGCAAACTTCAACGTCCATGTCAACGGCGTCGCAATCAAGTTTTCAGTCATGTTTTTCTGAACATGTGCAGCGCACAATGACCAGCTCCCTGATTCCCGGAACGGTGCCATCGCCGCCATCTTCTAGCACCAACATTGGTATTAACCCATCATCGGCGACCAGCTCCGAAGCGACGACGTCCGGCCACCGAATTTCATCATCGCTGCAAGCAAGCACAAGCTCTTCCATGCCGATTTGCTCTGCCAATAATCCACCCGGCACTTTGATAAATAAGCTGACTTCTGTTCTGCGTGCAAAACAGCAAGCAGCTTTGGCAACATCCGAAGCTGTTTCAGCAAACGCAGAAAATGGCAAGATGGGCAGGTCTTCCAATTACAACGTTGCGGGATCTGCATCACCGGTTGCTACTAAAAGAAGCTTGGATTCTAGCGATTCACCTTCCAAAGTTCCCCCCCAACTCCCCAGCAAGGCAGTTTTACGTCTTGACGGTGCTGTACAAAAACCGTCCGATGGAGGTGGAGACCCACTAGTGTTTTCTCACACGATAGCAACAGGTATTAAACATGTTTACGTGTGTATTACAAAAAATATCTCGAATTGAATTTTTTTGTATGTGCGAAGAAACTGTTCAAAGCCGGATGAATTCGTACGCACGTTTTTATATGTTTGCGTTTACTTGTAGGGTCATCGATACCGGTTGGAATAGCCGTGGCCCGACAACGGCAAGACAATCACAGTCGCAAGTCCCCTTGTAAGTACTCCCGGCTTTATGACATTAAAAGGGTTGCATACCAGAATAAGCCTATTTGTCTAAATTATTTTTTTTTATTTAATTTTCGAAATTGATAGGAACAAATGGAATGTCCGAGAACCTAGCATAAATATTCTATTATTTGTTTAAATTTTTTGTTTATGTATATGTATATTCCATTTCATGAAAATATGTC
>JAQGCC010002533.1:0-18112 GCA_034698905.1 Xestoiulus laeticollis | reverse complement strand
ATGAATCCTCTAAAAATCCTCCACAAACATGCTTAAAATGTCCATTATTTTATCATTTGCACGGCACTGCACGCTCTCTATGATATTGGGGTATGGAGAGGGAGTAAATGATGCAATTCTTGACTACAGCCATTATTAGCCCGGATTAGCCCCATATAATCCTATATTTTTAGGGAGCTGTGCTGCTATAGCAGCTCGCCGTTTCGCATATATAAGCAACAACACGTATTAATGTACCTAATTTAGATGTCCATAAATACTTATGAAGGCTTTGTAGCTGGTCACATGTCATATAATTTTAACTCCAGAGAACACTGCATTTGGGTTTTTAATTTTCCAGGCCAGAATGACAAAAAATTGTTTTAGAAACGTTAATTCCATTGTGGCATCCTTAGTCGTTTTTTCCCCTGCCCTGGCATTAATATACATACAGATTTGTTTATGCATTTTTAGGCATTCGCTATGCGAAAGCAATTTTTCAACAATGAAGAGACTGGGTATTTTAAAACTCGCAAACCTGCACCAGCGATGAATAACCCGATATCCGATCCATCGGTGATGACTGAAATGTTGAAGGGCAATGTTACCAACGTGCTGCCCATGATCATTATTGGTGGTTGGATCAATTGGACGTTCTCCGGTTTTGTCACTAGTGAGTACAATAAATGAAGGCGAACATATAATTTCAAGTTATTTCTGCGTTTGTGGCATTATAGATATATAGAATATGTAGCATGTAGATATCGGCTATTATGGATTCTATGCGATATGTAGATGAATGTTAGTTATTTTCCTGAATCTAGTCCCCAAAATATATGCCGTAAAGATCCCCTTTTCAACTTTTCAGCCAAGGTTCCATTTCCACTGACACTAAGGTTTAAGCCAATGCTGCAGAGAGGCGTAGATCTCATGGCACTCGATGCATCATGGTATTTACTCGTTTACGAAAAGAACTATATGAATTCTTGAAGTTTCTTTTTTGAATTGAACTAATGTGGTCACGTGTTATTGCGATTAGGGTAAGCTCGGCATCATGGTATTTTCTAAACGTTTTCGGGCTGAGGAGCATTTATGCTTTAGTGTTGGGTGATAACAATGGTTAGTGAGTTTGCTTTCATAAGATCGAGTTGTGCAAAACACGATCGTCGAACGTTACTCATTTGATTTTCTTGCTCTTGGCCTCGATTAAAGCTGCCGATCAAGCTCGCGTAATGCAGGAGCAAATGTCTGGGGGTGGCGTTGCTATGCCGCCTGACCCCAAACAGGCGTTCAAGGCCGAGTGGGAAGCTCTGCAAATCTGCGACCACCGATGGGCTCTGCAGGATATTGAATTGGACTTGCTTAGGGCGCAGCCAACTGGAGATAGTATTTATCATCAGAGTAAAGATCATGAAAAATAGGCTTAACATATTAATGTATTAATTGTTTCAATAAATGTGGTATTGTCAAATTATTCAAGCATATTCTGTTTTATTCAAAATTTTGTTTGTTGGTTAGCTTCAAGAGGATTTTCATCCAGCAGACTGTGTATGATAGTAGTTAGTTTAGACCGCGAGTTCGCAGCAATTATTGTTTTTTGTATGCAACAATTTATTTATTTAGGTAATTTGTGTCTATGTCTACTACATGTAACCTACATCTGACTGACAAATATTTTAATAACAATTGTCTTCCATTCATCTGATTCGATATACATGTTATCACGACTCTATGTTGTGTTTTATCTGTCATGCAGCTAGAAAAGCCGATGTTCTTATGAATCCGGTTAATTTAAAAAAAAGGTCTTATATTGCTTGATATCCAAATCGTTTATTCGTATGTGACATTTATCGTTTATTCGTATGTGTCAATTATCGACTATTCATACTTACATACATGTTGATTCCTCTGACCCGGTCAAGAATGTTTTAACTACCTTCTGTAAATATGGCGAGGAGCTTTGCATTGATTGTAAAGCTTTTAAGTTTATTTATATAAGAAAAAAATTGCTAATTATTAACATTAAAATCAAATCTTGGGTTGGGAAGAAACATACTCGACAAATACAAAAGCCTTGGAATTACTGATTATGAGAACATTGTCCAAATTTAATTGTTTACTCTTGCTTCCCGACAGAAGTGGAGCCGTTTGGACAATGCTATTTGCACTATTATTTTTACGATTACGATTTGCGTGATTTTCGGTTTACAGAAAATGCTCAGAAAACTTTATATTGGTTTTGCCTTTGAAAGTTCAAATTTGCTAAGTATTATTGATTTACAATGAGTGTGGGACGTTAATTTCCTTAATTTTTTGCGAATTTTTAAAAAGAAACTGTCAAGTGCCATAACTCCTGTACAGTATGACAGTGCATTTGCCAGCAGACAGTGCAGACTAACCTCAAAGTTGCCGTTGTATAGCGGCAAATCTACACCGATATGGGTGCAGCAATATTTTTGGTATCATCTGCAATTTGCACGTTACTTATAAGAGAGAGGGGAATTTCAGCTATTTATAAAAACTGACATATTCCTAACTAGATATAAAATTAATGCATGATCTCGACTTGATTTCCTCATAAATATATATGAACAACAAGAGATTATAAAGGTAAACTTAAATATGCATACAAACAAATTGTTCTTAAAAAAAAGATCGTTGACAAATTTACCTACACAAAAATTGATGAAGGATAATTATCGCGAAGTTTCTGGGGCTCTATGATAGAAACCACAATTGTACCGCTGCATTTCACTATTGTAAAGAATTAGAATAGAAAGGGATTGCTCCGAAGCCGTTGTCAGCAATATTTTTTTTTTCCTGAAATTTCACACGAGGTGATTAGATTTTTAACGTTGATACTTTCGTTAAACCCATTATTTTTTCTACTGCGAATCCTCTTCGTCCGAAACAACACGAATTTCCCATTTTATGTGGAGCATTGATTTCCGAGACTAGCTGACATGTTGTTATCTTGCAGGAAGCAATTGTTTGTAATTGACTAAACACTGGGGCGATGGACATCTCCTCTGTAAGCCTTCTGTTTCAACCATCCATGTTGTTTATCTTCTCTACATTTTGGACAGATTAGCATTGCCGTTGCTGGCTAAGAAAATGTGTGTGATCCATCTCACAAGGCGGTAATATCGGAATTGGCCTTTGTGGTGCCGCCTATACTCTGCATTCGCAATTCGTCCAAGTTGATGTCAGGGCGACATAATACCTTAAGACGCTGTGAGAAATACAAATTGATGAAACTCGTGTTTATCGATACCTAATTCGGCCAAGATACGTCTGCCATTTCTTACCTGACGGAAAGTACCCGGAGTGACCCACCATTTCCAAACCATGTAAACCGGGATGCACACCATGGATGATAAACCGAGAATCCAACCGATTAATTCTCCCCACAATGGGTACTCGTAATCGAGATAAGTTAGGCGATTGTACTGAATCAAGCTGAAGAAAAATACGCCCTGAAAGCACAAAAGAAGAAGTCATTGGGCATCTTGCTGTCAACATCATTTAGCAGCCTGAAAATGCAATCCAACTTACAAAACAAATTGCGGGGCAAAATGCAAACCAACACCATTTCCACCAGAAGCACGGGTAGTAGCCAATCATGTCCTTCAGGTTATCGTAGAACCTATTGACCCCTGGAGAAGAAATGAAAAGCAGTTTGATAGACTAGACTCTCATCCAAACCGAGAAGATGTTGACATCTTACCGTAAGACCACGAGATTGCGATGCATTCGAAGAAGATGAGGAAAAGAAGACATATGCCGCTGGCTGCATAGTAATCCATGAGTTTAAAAACATACATTCCTCCTTGACTGACAATTGGCAATCCGACAATGTACGAAAGCAGGCAGACAACGCCGATGAACAGTTCTTTACGGGGGCGCAGTAATCGTGGCCATTCGTCCACAATGGCTGTGATGAAACCTTCCATTGTGCAAAACTAGGTGAAAGGTGAAAAGTTAATCCAATTCTGATCACTGAACAGTCTCTCCGTTTATTGATAATACCTGACTGTCCAAGCCAACAAAGAGCAGCATGATGAAGAAAAGCGCCGACCAGAATGGAGCGCCTGGCAATTGCAACACTGCCGATGGATATACAAGAAAAGCTAACCCAGGACCTGTTTGAATTACAAAGAAGCATAAGTACAAATTTTGACAGAATTTATTCTGCAAGGTGTTCTTAGTCATGCTTGAAGCAACTCACCTGAAGTAGCCACGTCACTGACTGGCTTTCCTTGAGATTGTGCCATGAAGCCAACCACAGAGAAGACGACAAAGCCAGCAAACATACTGGTCCCAGAGTTTACGCAGGATACAATCAGAGCATGCCTGAAAGTTATAGCAAATATATGTGATATTCTTACTCCAGAAAATCTTACAATTAGAATGGGACGATTCTCGGCGTTGATTACTTGTAGACATTGTTGTGGAAGCGATTATAACTTCCGAGGGCCACCAACGATCCTAGCCCAAGACCATAAGAGAAGAAGATTTGGGAGACTGCATCGAGCCATACCTACATTGGGTAATAATTTTTTGTAGAATGCCGAATGACTGGTATTCAACTGAGCGAGGAGTTAAAACCTACCGTTGAGTCGCCAAGTCGAGACATGTTTGGAGTGATGTAAAATTTGATGCCATCCATGGCTCCCGGAAGAGTGAGTCCACGGACGAGCAGGATGATCAGGAGCACATAGGGGAAGAGGGCAGTGAAGTAAACCACCTGAAACACGTTTTAGGAAATTTAGAAAATACATCTTCATAGGTTTGAAAATGCTGCGTACGCCATCAGTAAATACCTTGCCAGTCCAACGGACACCTTTCCAGATACAGAAATAGCACATAACCCAAACAATCAATAGGGTGATGGCCAGTGGCCAGCGAACCTCGCCAATGTCGTCCAAACCGCCGGTGATCTGAAGGGCATTTCGTCTGTAAGAAAAAACGGTTTCAGTCAGAATTTCAGTTGACTTGCCGGACTACGTGGTCGTAATACATACTCCCAAAATTCCTTGACAGGAGAAGTCGAATTATTGAGGGTTTCGTTGAGGAGCCGTAAGCAGGTTGAGTTTGTACCGCAGGTTTCTATCAAGGTAGCGGTCGCGTTGAATCCGTATTCTGGACGACATCGAGGAGTGTTCCACCAATTGCCGCAAGTGCCCCAGGGAAGTGTGGTAGTGAGCGATGAATAGAAGTAGTACAGGCCCCAAGCCAACACCACGATGTAGTAGATATTTAGCCAGACGGACATCACCGCCGCGGCATAACCAACACCTGGATGAGCAATGTCCCAATTATATTTCAGCTCAATATCCCCTGTTGCCATTTCAAGTGCATGCAGATCGAGTTCTCACCTTTGAATAGTGGACATATCTTCCAAACTCCTAGTCCTCCGATGCTTAGAAATTGACCCAAAGATAATTCCAGTAAGAGCATGGGCACACCGCCACACAGCAGTGTTAGCAGATAGGGCACCAAGAATGCACCTGTAAGCAACAGAAACACACCATGAGTAATTCCTTGTCTGTCATGATTCCAATGTCGCTTTGAATTAATTTTTGTTCATTTGATACAGACTCTTACAGTGCAAGAAGTTAGAATTTGAGTGTAATTTTAAGTGTTTTGCTGATAGAATATTGTAAGAATATCAAGTTTATTGTGTTGATGGATTTTGGTCTGTTTGCAATGTTTATGCAACTGCCAGTAAATCAAGATTTGTGATGGTTTCTTCTGCCTTATTTTCCACGTGATTGGCGCATGGCACAATAAGAGAGGATTACTCAATATTTCGCGCATGCATCAGGCCTCAGGGTCGCCATGGCCTGCACCCCTCAAGTGCACTTCTCGTATTTTGATGGCAGGACGTTGGGAATTAATTCCCTCACCGCCAAACTGCAAAGCGCCTATGTTCTGCAAGTGGGCCAATTCGGTCCCTACACAGGAAACACACTTTAATGTATCATAAGCAGTTAATTTTCTCGCACTTGGCAAGAAATGATTAGGCGCTTGCATGGGCGGTGGGAAAGCAGGCACTGCGTCCAATTGGAAGTCCATAAACAGAATTTGACACCTTTTTTATTATTATTAATAGCACGCTTTTGATATAAGAGCAATGCTAATGACGTTTCGTCGTGCGCAAAAATTGTCTTTTAATTCGCACTGTTTTTGGTTATGTCAAACTGGAGGATAGGCTGACCTCACTGAACATATTTCCCAAATTTGGGCTCGTGGGTTGGCTCCACTTCCTGTATCAGTTTTTTTAACACTTCCTTTGTGCATTAATGCTGCGAATGATTACCAGAAAATTGGCCAATTCCTGTACCCCACTGAAAATCGTATGGACATGCTTTTACTGTCTCAATTTGCAAGGGTGGCCCTGCTAAACCTTATTTCTCTTCAAAATGGGCAGCAATCGTTACTATTAGATATGAATTGCTTAACATTTTCTAGTTCAATGAAAACGTTTTGATAGGATAAGTGTCTTCTAAATACACATTACCCAATATTCAGTTTATATTTCGATTTGCTTTTTTGCTTTGAACATCCTAACAGATGTGCTTCATGGCACCACGAGAGTACCGGCTCTCTAAATTCAAAGTGAATAATTGATGATAAACTACTTTCTAAATTATTGTAAAGTATAGTTGTCAGCTACTTGTGGTAATCGTTATTTTAATACGCGAGAGAATACTCATTTTCATTAAACTTTGCATTTCCGGGTCAAGTTGTTAAGATATTCTTTCCTGAACTCTATATATTCTATTGCAAATTGTCTTTGTATGATAATTACATAAAACAAAAAAAATTCAAATATAAGTGAGACATTGTTTTCTACATGCATGTGTAACTGTTCATCTTTAGTTTAGCATAATTTTGTAATCTAAATAACATCCTATTTTTTAATGGCGTTCTTTGGATAATTTGGCAGTGACCAGATTTGCATAAATTTTGCTATGTGCAATAAATAACGGTTCACTAGCAGCAAATAATGAATATTTAGATTTTCATCGGGTTTGGCCCTAAAAGGAAATGACAAAGTCAGAAAAACTGAGATTATTAACATTCTAAAACTAGTCAGCAATTTATTATGAAAGCACCGAAGTCGTTGAGATTAAACCATCATCTCCAGAAGAAAAAAAAACTGATATTATCAAAGGGATTATATCTGAAAACTTATAAACTTTGTATTTTCTATTATTTTATGTAAGGTATACATGTATTGTAATTGTGCATATAGAAGCTGTTTATGATTTGTTTTCTAGTTTTCTTAAGGAACATCTAGAGTTTGGCATTATTCAGATTCAGTGACTCATTAACCTTTAGCATACTAATTCCATCCTACGCACACCCAAAATTGGTTTAAATTAAACCCAATATTGAGTGTTATATGGACATACCAACATTGGATTAACATTGGGTTGAATTTAAGTGTAACGATTAACTGTTGGGTTAAATCTACCCAACATTTGGTTATTACCAATTAAATTCATTATAATGTTAAACCAATTTTGGTATGTCCATATAACACACTATATTGGGTTGAATTTAACCCAACTTTTTTGTGTGTGTATATAGATCACCCCTTTCTCTCCAGAAGCGGCCATTTTTTTTCATGCAATAATGAGGCTAATTGACTATGATCGTTTGGTTTTATGATATATAATGCTAACGATGTAGAGGGACTTCCTTTATTGAGTAAATTAATTAATGAAAAGAAAATTACGCGGTTTGCTTAAACCTTGTCAGGTTCTAATTTATCGCTTAATTGTCCGTTTTAATCAAGTCTAAATTGCTTTGCATCCGTTGTGAATTTGCAGTGAAGTAGAGGTTTACTTTTCATTAATTCAATGTATTCAAAAACCATTTATGGTGATAATGCTAAACTGTAACGAAGTTTCAGAAAACCCTCATCTTAGTTTGGCTACGGAATGGTTCAAAATTCCGCTAAAAACTGTTCAAACCTTATTCATTCCAAGAGGATCAAGATATTACCAAAACTGGTATTTACTCGTGTAAGAGCCCCCTTTTTGTACAAATATTGGCCTTTTGAAGCATGTGACGGGGCTATTACACGACATCTTTATTTTTTACCATAAAAATGTCTTGAAAGTCAAGGGGGCCCTTACACGAGTAACTACGGTATTTTAGGCAAATGGCCCAAAACCATTTGCAACAAATGTTGATATTTTTATTAATGTATACTCCCTGTCTTATTTAGTCTCCCTGTCTATATACCATTTTTATAACCATTTTTATGGAAGTAGTTATTCTACATACAAGTTTCTACTCACCCCCTCCATTTTTGTAGCAGAGGTAGGGGAATCGCCATACGTTTCCCAGGCCAATGGCGTATCCTATGACACTAAGGATGAAATCTACTTGATTTGCCCAGGTACCCCTTTCTGGTAAATCGTCGTCAATGTTGGCCACCGGTGGATCCTTCGTCTTTTGAATTTGCGTATCGATCGGTGTGGAATTGGGGGTGACGAGGGCTCCGGTGACCACGGTGGAACCGGTCAAGGCACCACCGTTCACTGGATACTGGTTCAACTCCAAATTGTGACTTTGTTTGTCATTCATTTTTTTTTTCTAGCGCTTATAGTTGCGTTGAACGGATAACGCTCTTCACTCAACTGTCCTCTATCCTCCTCCTAGCTGTTTTCCAAGGAATTTTGCCAAATTTTATGAAAATTCCAAAATTTGGCTTCTCATTGCCCGCCGTCTATGGCTCGATGACGCATTGATGACCTGTAACCATACAAAACATATATCAGAATCTCGTTAAACTTCTTCTGTATAGTGGACCTCTTGGAAGCTCATCCCAGAAGTTTTTGAATATACATACGAATGGTATCTTGTGGTTTTAAATGCGATAAGACGTGGCCATCTACTGTATATTTGAAGCGGCTACTAGATACTGTATAGTGTTGAGATACATATATATCTTCAGACTAAAGGGCGATTTTAATGTTCTTGTCATATGATCTTATTTATAACCTAATAAATGTTTGGCATCCATGAACTGTCATAATTTAATGATTGTCGAATTTAATTGCCATTACAGTGAGAACACCATGAAACATCAGCAATCTGGGTTTTTTTCCTCCAGATTTTGAGACACATTTTCATTCTTTTTTATAGAATGAAAATATAACTAGTAAATTTGTTACAAAAATTTAAAACTTTGCTTTGATTATGACGGCAGTGGAAAATTTTTAAAAAACTGTTATAGCTTTTCTATCATTTCATGAACTAGGCTTCTAAGGAACATTAGATATGCTGATGACATGAAGTCATTTTCCAAATTTAATGAAATTTCCCAAGTTCTCATTTGTGCTGTGCACATAATTAAAGAAAAACTCACCTTACAATTTCCAGAACTCGGTTTCCTAGGTGGTTGGAAAAAATTTCGCCTCGGCTAAAGTCCTAAACTGTGGCATGTGAAATGCTGACAGTATTAGCAACACGACTGTCCCCCAGGTCACTCCCTCAGCACTACACCAATTGCGGTTGTACGAAAGTCCAGAGTGGACCAATTGATCACCAGGGCTAATAATAAGAATAATTCGCGCTTAATGAAGTATTTCCTCGTGGCTCGGGCTTAAAGGGAACCGAAATGTGAAATTGAGGGGAAGGGTAGGTCGTGGGTGTGGGGGTGGGCTCAACGGATTATGACATTGCCTGTGTCTGAGTCGGGATCAGGACTAGCTGGTAAAAATATTCCATTTCCCGTTTCAATACCGTCACTGAAAATGGCTTTTAAATTATTTCGGTACATCATTCCATATGTATATAAATTGACTAATTCCAATATCTGCATTTTTTTCCCCAGTTCTAGTATATAATGAATTTCCCAAAATTATTGACTTCTGGGGATTCTTTAGTTGTTGAAGTTGTGAGAAAATGTGAGTTTTATACCATTTTGAGAGCAAAACAGCATTTCATCGAGAAATTGGAATTCTGAGTCAACTATCAATCCACATTATTTTTTTTACAACTGCATTAAGTAACAATGTAATGAATACATTGCACAGTATTTGCTATTTAAAAAGGTTCTAACATACTTTATGGCTGTATACCAAAATAAAAATTAATAGTCTATTTCTTATTTTTGTAAACTAAATTAAACATAAAACAACTTTAATAGTTGTTGGAGCATTGCAATGAATTTGGCTGATAAGATACATGTGTTTTTTTTTTAGAAAACGGTACATGGAATCATAGCCACTTTATTAAGTATAATTTGTTGACTTTTTTGTTGACTAATTTGAAGCTGTAATTTAATAATTTCCATGGAATCCATATTAAATTCTATAATTTTATATACATTTTTTCCCACTAATTAATAAAATTCATGTAAATTATCCAAACCAATATAAAAATAAAATGCATTAAATGTGTGCTGGACTGGTGGTCTTAAGACATTCATATCCAATGTGGGGTCCTAATAGTCATCCAATTTAAGCTTCATTTGTTCTGTCTCTACACATCCTTTTAATTAAAGCTAAGCTTTCTGGATTAACGGTTAGCTACAAGAATCCTCTGAATGAGGACATCATAATCACATTGATAGACTGTTAATCTTCCTAATGAACAACGTTCGTGTTGTCCATCCTTATGTGCGTGTTTACTTTTTTTTTTGTCTTGATATTAACTTTATATTTCCGTGTAATTAATCTGTTTGATATATTGATGACGGATCAGATCTGATATTGGTGCTTGTTTTGTACTAAAATGGTTTTTCTGACTGTAGGGTACTGAGTTGAGTTAAATTGAATGTTAACAGGCAATCGATGTTATATACTTGTAATCTTAAATATCAGAAGATACCTTATAAATTTAAACTCAGGAAAGGGAAACTTGCGCTGGTTCACACCATATCTAAGCGCCTTCCATGGTCAAATATTAGCCGCTTTTTCCAATGTGATTTTAGCCTGCTTTGACGTAGAGGGACAGAATGCTAAAACTGACATTGCACTTAAACATTGTTTATTGCTTTTTCAATGCACAAAAAAATGAACAAATTGAGGATGAGGGGGTGAGGAAGTTTAATTCATATAAACTTTCATTCTAAAATAATGGAGCCATTGATGGTGTCCCCAGAGTGTAGAATATTCCACTGATTTCTTTTTGGGGGCGCCTCAATTTTTCATTTTATATTGGTCAGAGGTTTACTAATTTCATTTTTTGTGTGTGCTTTTGATTGCTATTTGTTAATTGGTATTTCATTGCAATTTGAATAAGTTAATATTCGGTTAAGTTTGCGTGTGCGGCGTTATCTTAATAGAAATGGGAAGTGCTCGAGCAATTAAAATTAATCATCTGGTTCAACTAATGAACCAGATGAACTAATCAACCAATTAATTTTGACGCCTATATATAATAGAAAATTCGAAACATTACAGAAAAAAGCTTTTAGTGTTAATGTAAAGTGTTGTGCATGGAAGTTTATAGGCATTTTAATAAGAAACTATTATAATACAGTAGACAATTATAAATATACTCGTTTATAAAAATGATAGCTAGCTTTTATAGTCAAGAAATCTTGAATTTAGATGAAAGTAAACGAATCTTAACAGGGAAAATATTTTATTCGTTTAAAGGCCCTTTCTTAAATAACGGACATTGGTCAAGACAACACCCTCACATGTATTTTATATTAATTAAACGAGCATTTGCCTGAAACAGTTTTCTTAAAAACATAAAATATAATTGGGAAAATAAAATATTTGAAGGAAATGTTCAGTTTAAAATTAAAACTAGAATAGAATATTTTGTAGAATCTCATCAAGTGCAAAACTATTTTTTATTTGATGGTTAAATTCGTTATAATTATTATTACTCCATTTTTTAAATTAAAATCTATGATTTGCAAATATTTAAAATGCTGCACTCAACATCTGTGAAATCAAACACAATTGCAGGAAACTATATAATAATACTATATTTGCACATTACAAAATCAGTAAAAGAGTTGAATGATCATCTAGGAGTTATGTAAAAAGGAGTCACACATTGACCTCCAGGATTTTTCCGGGAATGAAGAAACCTGCTACTTTTAATAATTTTATCCGGAATTTTTTCTCGGAAAAGTATTTAGGAGGAAAAGTGGTTGGAAAGCGTGACCAGGGAAGGTGGTGTGACGTCATCAGTGACCCCGGGAACACGCTTGGAAGCCCCATTTCCTTTCTCAGCTCCTGCATTATAAAAAGCGGATAGATCATTTTGGATGTAATTTATATGTTCCTGTTGATGAGTGAGAGGAAGGACGATTGAAACAAGAACATAAATCTGGCCAGTTTGATAAATCGAGCCAACTGATCGAACATGCAAGTCCAGCTTGGCAGTGACATCTAGTAAGTGAAAGCGTAGTACTGAAAGGATTGAAAAGAAATGTAATTTATTAAAGTATTGAAGAAAAAGCATCGCTGCAATTAATGCAGACATTTGGAAAACAATTAACCTTCTGGTGGTTATGTCGTCCTGAACTTCTTATCATGAATATTGAAGGCATTGATTGCTTTGGAAAATCTCCAATGTCTAGTCGTTCTTTACACTCATACATTTTGTAATATACTGGAAAACAAGGAAATAAAAAAGATTGCACACAATTATTTGGCAAACTGTGTAATGAAATTAGCGTTTACATATTCTCTGTAATCTGAATGTCATCTGATATGACATTAATCTGATAGTCTGTAACCTGATATGTCATCATTTTTGACGACATTACAATTTCTCACCCTCTCACACTTACTATGTTTCCATATACATGTAAGATTTACATTTATTTGAAATGCATAGATTGAAAAATGTTCAGATTTATAAAATATTTCAGAGAAATTTTAAGATAAATTTGTATTTAATATTCATGTAAATATGTGGTGTGGCAATATAATGTGGTCTGCCTTAGTGACGATGGGCCGATTTTCATTAAATGTCATTTTACTTCAGATGCGGTCCGATTTGTTGGCGTAATGTTATATGGCAGAAGTAAAGATTACCAATGGATTACCATAATAGAAAGTCTATGCTAAAGGCCCTATACACTATATAGTAAACGTTACCAGTGAGTGCATGGCCATAGTATAGCAATTTTTCATTTTTGTAACATTTATCAAAGTAGATTATAATGCTTATTCTAATGGAATACAGCCAAGACCAGTTTTTTTCTCACAATTTGTAAATGTGCATACACGAAATGTTAAATTTCAAAAATTCGGTCCTTTGATTCTGCTTTGAGATTTTTTATGATATTATAATTGATTTGATATTTGCGGGATATTTTTAATATGACCTATATACGTGTCAGCTTTTATTGATAATTCGAATGATTTTGTTGATTTTTTAAACTCAATTTTTAAATTAAGAAGTATTTTTTTCGTATCTTGATAACTGTATATTTCCTATAGTTTTGTGTAGTGGAAAAAAAGTGAGATTTTTAGATTATCAGAATCTGACCACATTAATAATTTTCTCCACAAGGATAACCAAATAAATGTCGTTGTCCTAGCTTACTTTTCTTGTTAGAAGACGCAAAAGATTCATCTTTTCTAAAACCTGTATAAATAATGACAAGTCTTGGTCTTGATCTTTAAGATTTTCCTTTATCCGTAATTCATCTATGGTAGAGGAAGAATTCAATTGACAAATTGTTCCTTCTATACTTCCTTTTTTATTCGATTTCTAATCTTCTAACCTTTTGTCCTCATGGTTTTTTTAAAAATATTGGTCCGGTTGGAATCTGTTTGAAATGATGCTCCTTTTTGCTACTAAGGATATCCTAGTACTAGAAAACCTGAATTGGAACGCACATCGATGCCCTGAAAACGAATACCGGGTGGCTATAGTGGTCAATTTTCAAGTTGACCTTTCCGCACGTGGGTATGAGGATGAAAAAAGCGAAACTAATTAAACTTCCATTATTTATAACCTAATACTAGTAATATTGAATTGAGATGATTCACAAGTATAGTTATTGCGTTTCTACTTTTTTGCTTTTAAAATGCATTAATTTGATTAGAGGGAAAATTAAAAAGATATGCATGGACATATATAACCGTATTCATATAGTGTAAAAGTGCAACATAATATGTAATAAAACATTAAAAATGATGTACCTTGTATAACAATGAGTGCACATGTGTATACTCATGTGTAAAAATTGAAATCTATCAAGGATATTTTTACCATACATTTTTAGTGTCATAAAAACGCATCTCATAGAATATAAAAACAATATACCTGTAATGTTACATTTTCAAAAGCCATTTTCTCCTTGTAACTTATACATGTATAAAAATAAATTAATGAAAAAAATTGCTCAATATTCATCACGTTTTGGTGCATCCAACTCGCTATTTTTTTAAAATGTATTTCCGCCAGTTATTTTTTAAATAAATACTTTTGAGAGGTTGTAGTATCATCGTTTGGCCTCAATGGGTGCAGCTATGGTGTTCTATCAAAACACCCCTATTTCAAATATATGCAATTCTGAGTTTTTGCTTTAAATTTGACAAAATGAAATAGCCAGCTGGATGCTCCAAAACGGGAATTCGTTTCATTAATTTATTTTTATAAATTATGGAGAAAATGGCTTTTGAATGAAATTTAACATTGCAGGTATAGGGCTTGCTCCAGAGGGCAATGAGCCTGAAGACAAAACCCCAGTGACAGAGACAAATCCACAAACCTCCCTTCAGACAAGAGAACAAATATATATGCTGAGTGCAATACCTACTATAATTTTACCATTGTTTATACATGTGTATATATATATATAGTGTGCGGTCCATCTATCAAAAGTGGCTATTTTTTAACATCCATTTCACATAAAGTTCGTGCACTTATATGTAACACTTGATTTCTATACAAAGACGTGTATTTTCGGTTACATGTTCAAATCCTTAAAAAATTCCAGTTCTTTTTATAACTGGATCTGCACATTAAAAATGCTAAGCTGCAATATAATTTTTTCCCACGCCATTTTTTTTTTATTCTTAAATTAATTGTTTGTGCATATCCAATTAGTTATAAATTACGAACGTGTTTATTATTGTTGATTTGTGTTCGATTGGCAATTTCGGTTCATTTGTTTGGGTGGTGACCGTGTACCATCAACGTGACTGTCATTGGTAATGACCACATGCATGAAGACTGTCCCTCATCCAGTTTGACCCAAACACGAGGTAACACTCGCCCCTCCCAGCCCTGCCGTCCCTTCTTACGTCATCACCTGTTCTCATTTGCAATTTTAATTTGTTGACATCTTTTTTTTTGTTTCCCCGATTTTTTAACAAGTTTTTTTTTTCCCCTTCTCAATTTGCTCTTGAATTGTTGGTTGTGGGCATCCAGAAATCTTGTCCTCGCAATCAGTTTGAGATTGCTACGGTTAACATGCTCGCTGTGGGGAAATCCATCACCAACATGCTTGTGTAAGTCATATGAATATTTTTATTACTTCAAGGAGCTAACTTTATTGGTTACTTTTTATGCCGATTAGTTTAGCGTGGGATTCTCTTGTGTGACACTGTAGAAAACTGGTCGGAATATGAATTATTTCTAAAGCATCAGATCATTATTTGTTAAACTCCATTTGATACATTGTATAGACAACTTTTTAAAATATTGTACAGTCTTTTATTTAAAGCCACAATATAAACATTTCCACAAGAGGGGCATATGCCCCTGCTGGTGATCTAATCTAATAACTATATGCTTATACTAGCAATATTTGATAATTGTTCAAATACAAGATTTTTGTATGGTTATAACCTCATTGTGCACATTTTGGTAAATTGATATAGAACATTATATTTTCCCTGGTGCCTTGTGCATAACACATCCCATTCATAATAAGAGTAGAGTAGTTAAATTAGTCATATTGTAAATCTAGGTTACATCATTGATTGGTAATTTAAACATATGAAGTGTGCCTGGTAAACTTAGAATGGTGTAAAAAGTCATTACCAGTATATGTTTTAAATTCTAAATGAGTTAAAAAAACGTGAAATTATACTTTTAATTTGTATTTATCTCGTTTTCAGGCCTTAAGAATTAATATTGCTTTGACCAGAAACACTGTTGTAAATTCGATATGTGCTTAGTGCTAATTTGATCTGAAGTATTGAAAATTCAAAATTATTATAAGGTTGGATAAGGTCACTACCTTCCAACCGCCTTCGAACTTTTTTGCGTATCGTTCAGTGTATATGCATGGTATTTATTTCTCAAAACTAGAAATAAGCCTGCAGTGTGAATGACGGAAAAATATCACATTACCAGAATACATTTGACAGGAAAATTATGAGAATTTTCAAACTTGAAACAATAACTGGGTTGGTCTTGGCCGTGAACTTGTGAATTTCTCCTGTTATCCGGCATACATATGCACGTGTATAAAGAAAAGCATTTGAGAATTTCAAATTTTCTTGTTGGAGGACTCGTAAAGGACGAGTCATTTTAACATCCCTTCGAGATGTTTTTACAATATACATGTGATTGTCATGGGTCCAACCTAACTTATCCAGAAAACTATAAGGTGGGCCATTTTTCGAAATAAGGTTAGGTGATTTTTATTCACGAGTGCCATTTATCAGTTTATTCGGAGTTCACCTTCCATAAAATTTGCATACTCAACCGTTTGCATTTTTATTCTTGGCAAAAGGCGAGCTTGACCCTTCCAGAAGTAAGCCAGGAAATAAGGCTTCTCGCGCCATGGGTAGTCACTCCAAACGTTATTTATTGTCTAGATTTCATTAACACTTGATAATCTTATGCTGGACATGCCACAGCATACATTGTCATATTTTTGTATTATTTATACACGTATCCGCCTCGCTTTGCCCATAGTTTGGTACCAAATTGTTCCCAATTTACCAAAATTGCCAATTCAAGATGGCCGCTAATTTCAAATATTCGTTTTTGCAGCATCGGCAGCTTATTACAACTGTTGTTGTTGTTCGGCCTATTTACGTTCTCAATGGCTTGGTCCCCTTCGAGGTCCTGGTTTCGAATTCCTGATGGAACTAAATGGTCGATGACTCATTCGCTGACCATTCCTTTGGCCAAAATCACCACCATTACAGCCAACATTCCAATTACCTACACTTTCGATAACACATCGAGGATGGTGCTCTCCGGGTAAGTTCAATTTAAATATTGTCTGCTTGTTTTCAATAACAGAGAAAGGAATTTGAAGATACGTGTAGTTTGAGGGGAAAACATGCATTGCTGCATGAGGGAAAGTTCTGTGATATCAATCTCCATTATATGGCCTTTAACCAAAATGCATGTACATCAATAAAATTCGGAATTTCGAAATGCTGGGGGCACTTAATTATGTCATAAAAAGTCATAATGCAATTTACGAAAAACTTCATGTCTAGCAATTTGTCAGTCACACTATATCAATTTGTAATTAATCTCAAATTGCATGTGACATGTTGCATATTTCAAAATAGTTTGTATAAAATGGTATTCATTTTACCGCATAGTTTTCGTTTACCATTTTTTTGCCAAGTTGATGTACATTAACTTTATTTTGTAAAAGGCAGTGTTTGCATAAACGGTACACTATAGTCCCAAAAATCAAGAGATGTACAATCAGCCAGACCTGAGTCTATAGAAATGGGAAATTCCCTTTTGAGCTCATGTTAACATTATTTTACGTAAATAAAAATTTCATGTTTTTTAATTCAGATATTTTTTTAATTAGTAATTAGTTTTAGTTCAGATATGACAAGGAGAAAACTTTTTAATAGTAATTTTTGTGATATCAAAATGGCCATTTTCAGACCATTGTAAATTAGGCATTTTGTCATATTTTTGAATTGTAAGTCATCAGGATGCATGGTCAGTGAAAATTGAGAAAAAACATGGAAGTTGAAAATTTCATTTCACTTTATGCGTTTATGAACACCATGTTGTTTGATAATATTTTATGATGATTTGCATACGATATAAAGCATGAAATTCAACATAAACCTTATAAGAATGTAGGTTTAGCATTGCTCTAACAATTGGATGTTTTTTACAATAGGGGTACTCAAGTTGAGGTTCGTAGTTGTACAATCTCGCACTTTTACGTGATTTACGAAAGTTGTAAATC
>JAQGCC010002532.1:0-18114 GCA_034698905.1 Xestoiulus laeticollis | reverse complement strand
GATAGCCGACGGGGGTTTGAACCTGGGTCTCCCGAGTTCAAGGAGCTAAGCTTAACCACTAAGCCAACCTTGTCGGTTGTAAATGATGGCAATCATCCAAAGTTTTGCTGTTAGAATCTACATAATGTAACAAAATCCAGTATTCACACTAACTGTCAATAAAAAGATAGTTCATCATATCAACTGTATTCTAAAATTGTAAAAATGACGGAATAATGATGTATCAATTTTTGAATTTTAATTGGCTGCCCCGTAAGTTATGGCAATCACTACGAACATAGGAGTATATAATGTTTGCCGACTTACAGGGGCAGCTAATAACACTGATTCTAAATGTAGAATTTTAATGAAGTTCTCTCAAAACATTTACGCAATTTTAATATTAAAACACTTTAATGACGTCCATATACTTAACGTTAATATAAAAGAATTAGAATTAATCATCGTATTAAAAAAGTGCAGCCTTATATGTATGGTTTGTTGCACTATTGGGGCAGCAATTGGCAATGACTCTACACGTTGTACTTTAACAAGTTTGCTTAAAGTATCCTGATGCTATTTTATAATTAAACACTTCTGAGCTTCTATATAATAAACGTAAATAGAACACATTACTATCGATTATCGTGCAGCAGATAATTCAATAAATTAATAAAAGAAACTAATGTCGTGCCAAGACATTTTGTATGACGTAAGCAGAAACAGGTTGAATAACCCTTCGTCAAATCATGTAGTCTTGCTTTTTACACATGGAGGATGCTTACTGTTTATTTCAGGTCTGTTGGATTTAGTGTCATCCAGAGAAATCGTCAGATTATCAAAATGAGAAACATTTGGCATGCACACGTGACTAGAATTTTCTTCCCAATTACCGTATATAGCGGTGGAAAATTGCCCTAAAAGCATGTATTAGGTTGAAAAAAAAGCACCCATTTCTTCGCGTTTTCGTCAATACCGTTAGTACGCCATTTGATTGCGTGAGTCTTCTAACATGGCAGAAGCATGTCCTTGCATCCTATTAAAATATAATAACACACTGCTTTTTTTGCATTATCAACACGCTTAAATGAATAAATCAAAATAGGTTGAAGAGAGGAAAAGACGCGTGCTGAAATCTCCCTGAATGAGATTAAATTAAAACACGAAAATCGTCGTGTCGAAACGAAAATGAAAGCATGTCAAATCCGAAAACCATTTTGGATCAGCGTAGTACAGTGCGGAAACGCTTGTCAAACAGGGAATTTAGATTTATTTTTTTTATTTAGGAAGGTTGGGCTTATTCATCAATCTTCGATTTCTAGTCAAGCAACATTTCAAAATCTACATTTGGAAGTCTTCTGAGAATTCGGTGTTATCCTTTGAAATCGTACGATGACTTTTTGCACCAAACTATCATGTCTCGAGTATATGGTATATAGGATAAACAATACTAAGGAGAACTCTTGACATGGGTTGAAGTGATGCTTTTCAATAGTTTTCGCAGCATTTAGCTTAAATCAAAATAGTGTAAATAACACATATCTGTGGTCGCTGTGCATATTTGTGCATTCAGAATATGCCAGTAGACCTCTATATATAGATAACGTGTTTAAAATGTTTGTATTTGTTGTAAATGTATGGCGTGTGATATGTAACCACCACCATTTAATGGATGATATTATTGACTCATATGAAAAAAACAGCATTTTTAAATGCTTTTGACAATTTGAAAATGTTTTCTCTATTAAAAATGTATTCTAAATGTATTTCTAAATGCAAAAATTGTCTCAATCTAAAAACATTTGGGGAAGTATCCGAAATATAATATAACAAGTAATTGGATTGTATTTTTGTGTGTTTAAAAAAGCAATGCGAGAAAGGTGATTTACCATATAATTAGCATCTGCGTAACCGATTGAAATGCGTTTCTCAATTTTTACTTACATAAAAAACGAATTAATTTAAATGTCAAATTGAAGTTTGTTTAAATGAAATTCCTCATCAATTTCTTCTCACGTTTAATTCATCAGCTTAAATTTTAATATTTTTTTTCAGCAGAAGTAGTCATGAATATCAAAATTAATCATTTTTTTCTCATTTGAAATTGAAATTAATACATGTATATCAAATCGCTCAAAGCTTAACCTGAAATGAAAATTAAATTTATTACACATTTAATGGAGTACGAAAACGATATAAAAATTGACGGAAATCCAAATGTAATGATCAATAAAAACGAGGATGCGAATCAATCATCGAGATTTGAACGCGTGATTGCCGGAAGCCATTTCAGAGTTCTTAATAATTTTCCTAATTTATTTTTATCACCAAACTGTTTTATTTTCCCCTTGACGATCCGCAAAATGTATATCGAAAAAACAAAGTTGGTAATTTGCTCGATGGTTCGTAACTTAATAAAATCTTCTTACAGATAGGCTACAGTGTACAAATTAGGTAGACCTATTTGATTTAGATCTATATGAACTCTGAATTATCGAATAATTATGATCGTGTTTTTTATGTTGAGATTACAGTCTTATACTGGTGATGGCCGAATGCAAGCTTCAATTAATGCAAAATAAGATTAGCTTGAAGCAACTAAATTTGTTTTATTTCATCCACGATAAAAACATCTTTCTAGCAAATATTATTGTGTTTTTTAATCATTTAAAAGAGCAGTTTTTGTATTTTTTTCATGCAATATATCATATAATTTCATAAATATCACTGCAAATCAAAAAATCTTAAATTGAGATGTCCACTACTTTTCATTTTAATAAGACAGATATCGTAATTACTTGATTAAACTCCGACCTTGAGTAAACCCCGGGTGTTAGGGAAATTCCCTAAGTGCTCGCGCTTCATGTTTTCCTATAGCTTCACGCATTGCATAATATAGGTAAATATCTTCATTATTGAAATATCAGGCAAATAATATTGTTTCTGTAAGTTTTTTTCAATTTTAATTCATTGATGGAATTACTTTGAAGGCATAATAATAATAAACCTCGGGCCTCGAATAAACCCCAGATTGTGATCCTTTTTTTCACATTTCCTATTTACGGTACGAAATGCAAAAATTTGCGAAAAATCATCATATCGTCTTATTTCGTCAGTTTTAAGATGTTTTTAACTGCAATGTTTAGAACGAAATACATGTATCTGGAAACATGATAGCATTTCCTTAAATAAAAGAAACTCAATGCCTAGCTATATATCGATCAGTTATTGCTTTATTATTTAAAAAAAATTAAATGGGGAAAGAGTTGAGGATAATTAAGTAGTCAAGGGGATCGAAGGAGTGGGTGATATTGCATAAAATCACCTGACGTTTCTTATGGATGGCCCAATAACAACCACAATTCCCTGCTTTTCAATGGAATGAGGTATACATACTGAGATACATACTACATTGTAAATCAAGCATAAAAGGCGAGCAATAATTAAGTAGGTTGAAAATTATTTCATATTTCCTGACACTTTAAGGTGCAGTCAGCCTTTAGAAGGCCGTCCAATTATTCTACTCTATCTAAATAATAACCATGATTATTTTCGTGTATGATAAAAATAATAAAAATAATCCTTTGTCTTGTTCGCATGCTGTTTACAGTACAGCTCTGTTTAACTTGTTTTTCGTTTTTTTCCAGGTAGGTAACCGCACAATTTGGCGAAGAAGCTCTCTCGGTGAGTTTTGAACCCGAATTTCACGATATAATCATCCAGTTGAACGAAAATACCGTAATTAAACGTAATTTAGGAGTAATTAATGCGGCGCGGAGCTCTAACCGTGGTTAACATTGTTGCGGTGCGGCCTTAAGATTGTTGAGGCATTTTCAGCGAGCCACTTAATAACTTTTAAGGCGAGAATCGGCGATATAAAACGAGATTTGTTTTCATCATTGAAAGCTCATTTTCACTAATTGCGAGAGCGGAAAAATCTTAATGGTGGGAGCCTGAACCATAATCTCCCATATTTTGCACGAATGCGTTATTGTTAAGAAGCATCCATATATTGGGTCAACCAATAAAATGATGTTTGTTTTTGGGGGCTTTAAGCAACCGCATAGACTTATGACCATCTTCGTTAATCAGGAAAGTTTTGGCTGAAGTGCTTTAATAAGAGCGAGCCGCTGGAATTAATTAAACCTGCCTTGGACACTTGAAAAGGCTGACGAACAAATGGCGGTTTCGGCATTTTAATTTTGCAAACGAAACGCTTATTCTCTTTTATGTCTACTTATATAGTCCTCTTTTAGAAACCGCTGAAACCCAAGGCTGGAGTGTGTCATTATACATATACATTGCTGAAATATTTAACCGTTAAAACTCGAACAATGAGAGCATTTTTCGAAGATCTTTTTCCCAAATAATTTATGCAAACAGTCGTTCACTTTATCAGAAGTGTCTTCTTGGAAAGGTTGGTCTTGGTCCTTGTGTAAAATGATATATATACGATGTAAATGGACCATTGATTGCACATGTATTTCAGAAATGCGGCGACGTGGCCACAGATGACATTATACAAGCACACTATGATGTCTTGTCTGAAAACTTGAAATACACTGCATATCTAAATAGCTATTAAGATGTCCACGAAATGCAAATGATGCATCTTAATTTAAGATAAATTTATAAATATGCATCATTTCGTCTAATATCGTGGACAGTTTATAAAATGTTCTTATTTGTAGTGTAGTTGTGAAATATACCTGAGAATAGGTTGCAATATAAATGCACCAAAATATTACAGAATAGGGTTGAAAAACAAAATATAATTTCTTAATTAAACGCAATGTACACAACAAGCCCTTCAAAGACAATGTCCCAAATATGTAGTGTTGTAAATATTTAGCCTACTTTGAAATGATTGAAATGAATACGATTTTAAATTAAATTTCAGATCTTTTAATATTAAATTCCACTTTTCTACTCAAAGTTTATAAACAATGTATATGCTTTTCTGGTTATCTAGACTAGAATATACAACATGCATTAAAAAAAATTATTTGATATGTATTAGAATGTACATGTACATGTATATGATTATTTTGGTGGAACATTCATGCTTACAATAGATTTTTAATGCAAATTTGATAAACATGTATACGGAAATGGATACGTTCTTGAATGATTTTAAGAAGGAGCTTTATTAGCTAGACCTTCTTCACACCAACGTTGATGTAGATCAACTGATGTTGATCAAGAAAACTTTTGCGTGTTAATTCACACCGCAGAACTCATTTTAAACTGGTCACATTACCAGCTAGTATACAGGGCACAGTATTCTAGGTCATGTGACCAGTTTAACTGAGTTCTGCGGTGTGAATTAACACGCAAAAGCTTTATTGATCCACATCAACGTTGGTGTGAATCAGGTGTAACACATGCACCAGGTCTAAAATAGTAAACCGATTTATATGAATGTTAATGTAATTCCTTAACGTTTGTTCGTCTTTACCACCATTTATAGTAAAAATGAATCATTTCAATTACTTTAGCTAGGAGAACTAGAATGGGTAAAATTCATACCAGTGGCTTTAAGCTAGATAATTTTATAAAGTGCTCTTTTGCCTGTTCAGCGCTCTTCTACTTCTAAACAGTAGTATACGCTAACATTGGGAGTTTCTGGCAAATGGTTTCCCATTTGTTCCCATCTTCACTCGTCTCTCGCTTATTACACTCGTTCAAAGCAAAGACTCTTTTCTATTGGCCAATGAAACTGCATAAGACGTTATAAGGGCAAGAAACAATGCTGATAAATTTTCCGCCATCGTCGCTCTATGGTAATCAGATGGCAAAGATCCCATCTGCGAGTTATCTTCTGTTGTGCCAAAGTCATTTAACTCACAACCAGTAACGCTAACTTACGATTGGCCTAGCGCAGATTTAGCCAACAAATGCAACCATTCACCCCTATTTTAACTTATGTACGTGAGCTAGGTAACCTTATTGTATTGCTAATGAAAACGTCTTGAAAACTGTCCGTGAATCTTATCAAATTTCATATACATCAAGATGCAACTTTCGCATTAATTAATATCTAAAATACAACTTATATGTAGGCCTATAGTGTACCTGGAAGGTTGATGTCCAATTTAAATTTATTTCAAATTATTATAACATTATATTAATTATTAAAAATTAACATTACATTCATAATTTTATATTTTACACTATTCCATACCAAATAATTACAACAACAAAAACTAATTGTTTTTTCGATCTATAACCCTTACTTTATAATTAGTGGATAATTAAGCTATATAAGATAGTTGATAGTTTCAATATAAATAATATTTCACACGCTTTTAAATGCGTATATAATATCTCAATTTGAGAATGTAATTCAAAAGCATTACGTTATCTAAAATCACACATGCGTATTCTTTCATTTTATAACCACATTCATGGTTTTAAAAAAATATATTGAAAAACCCAGCTATAGCCTGAAGTCCATACATTTCCTTCAAATCGTATAAAAACAATCGTAAAGATTACTTTAAAAATCTATATATGGACTCGAGCTTGATAAACTTTTATAGTATTCCTTTGTATGAATTTGAAATAGTACTACAAATCCATTTTATGACTGCTAATAAATTCAATAATAAAGGCTGGGCTTATGGCCTGTGCAATAGGCCCATCGATAATAAATAAGGCTGCTTTAAGGTATACAGTAAAAAGGTATGGCGCGTCCTATAACTGACTTCACATTTACAGGTTGCCAACTAAATTTTTATAGTCTCATAAAATTCACGTTGCAAGATACATCTAAACATAAAAAAGTTTCGTGGTAATATGTCTAAGTTTTCTTTAATCAATAAATATAAGCATATGACTAGTATATAGGCAACGAGAAGGTATAGGCCTTTTTTTAATAAAATTAAAATAATTTGAAAGCATTCCAGAACATATTAAAAGAAAAATCACATTCAAAAAATGAAAATAGAAGATTGGGTTTGACGAAATAAAAATCAGACAAATTTATGTTAAGCTTGGGCGCAGGCGCACCGAATGGATAAAATATGTGACCGCGCCAAGAAAAGGATAAAAATACAGATTTTTGCATCCCAGATGTAAAGGTGAAGGCATGCATCCAGAATGGCATTTAAATGAAGCGCCGTTATATCGTAACTGGAGAAATTCATCTTGTGCACATTCTGGACAATTTCAAGAATTTATTCAATTTTTATTTCGTCTAAAACAAGATAGAATTCGTGACCTGTGCTATGAAAATTACAAAATTTAGTCCTGATTGTCTTTCCGATCAAAAGTAGGCCTATGCCTGTATTGAAACAAAATGCAGTAAGTAAAATTACATAGTCGTTCTTTTCAAATTTGCCAAAAAAGGGTAGAAAAATGGCCTCACATCCATTTCATGAATGTTGAGTACTGTTTTAATTTTCTTACATAAATCTGGCTTACAAGCAACGAAGACAAACGCCTAATTTCCACAAGAAAAATGTACAGCAATTCGCTCTTGGCCCCATTTCCTTGTTTGCTATATAGCACCTTTAATTAGTTCTGGTATTAAAGTGTATTTTCACTGCAAGGGTGAAAAAAAGCCTAAAAGCATCATCTTTTCATGGATGTTTCTGTTTCCATACCTTGTCTGCGTAATGGAAGGTGCGCAGAAATGGATCTTGGAAGAATTTTTCGAAAAAGTAATGCTTGATGCGCTTTGGCCTGGCCTACGATAATGTACAATTTCCACCATTAAGAAAACCATTTTGCATTCCCCTTTTCGCATCAAAGATGGCAATTTTGTTTGCGGAATAGATTAATTGGGATTAGAGAGGCATAGCTGTCAAATTTGAACAGTTGTAAGGATTCCCTCGAAGCATCTGTTTCAGTAATCATGCATGGATGAATATGTTTCTTGAGGGCAAAGTGTGCATGTTAAGTGACGTATACTAGGGTACAACAGGAATCGATAAAACAGCCTGTGAGTGCTTATTGGAGAAAAAAAAACCGGCTTGAAATGCAAATTTTTGCCCAGGTTTTCCTGGAAGGCTTGAAAAATATCAACCTTAAAACCGAAAGTGTAGGTAAAACTATAAGAATAGGTAAAACGGCATAAGGATTTTGACTTCAAAAGACAAGAAAAGAGCAGAATAGGATTAAAGATACCATAGGACACCTATTGGATTACGAAAGGAGTAAACGGGGCATACATGTATATAAAGAATGAAAAAAAAAGCTTATTCTGGCAAATAAAACGAATGAACTGCAGTTGGAAAACCGCCAATTTGATTGCTCAATTTGAATATTCTAGTACTTTGCCATCACCGTTTCTTGAATTTTTAAGATTCTAGAGTTACTTTGCTGCTGAACAATGTCCTCCTAGTACCAAGTGCATGGTTTAAAGGTATTGTACTACATATTAGTGGGATTGAGCACGCCTCCCTTAATGCTCCCATAATGCTAACCACATTGGCAGCACTGTAATGTATGTTTTTCCAATGCGTTCTCGTTAAAGTAAATCAGTTGACGGGGCATTAAGGGAGGCGTGCTCAATCCCTCTATTGAATACAACAGTCAATCCCCCTATTTTGACACTACATGTACAGTACATGGAGACAAACAAAATTCTTATTTGAAAACAGGGTGCAATTTACAGAATCCTGTTTTTTTTGTGAATTTTATGCATGATGCCTTGACGAATAATTAATGCATGATAGGAATAATGGCATTCCTGAGTAACTATACAAGTAACTGGCTATATCCAACCATGTTATTCATGCATACAGGTATACAGTATGCATGAATAACATGGTTGGATATACAGTATACAGTACGTTAAACATGTTTAACATGATTGTATATAACTCATTGGTATACATGTTGGTTGTGTTTGGTAATAGGGAAACTTGGTCAAAATCTTAAACCCCAATCTCGAATTCAGTCGTGTCTTAGACAAAATAAAAATAGGACAAATTCCTTCAATTGTTTTGTATGCGTACAAGTACTGTTCACTGCACATTATCAATATGCGAGGGACGTCATTTAAGCTGATAAATATTTATAGTCAAGTGTGATGCTGTGTTTTGACGAGGCTGAAATTTAGAGGATGAATGCTCCAGTCGTATAGTTACGGCGCTTCATTTATATCACGTGTTGTGTGGTCATATTGCAACGGCGCTTAAATTCATTTCTTTAGTTTGTAAAAAGCTGTTTATATTCTCTAAATTTGACCTTGTCACGTTTTTTATCCACTTGGTATTTTAAAATGGGCTTGTAAGATTAATATTTCGTCCAAGACAGGATAGAATTCGTGACCGTGTCTAATATACAGTGCAATTCGCATTAATAATACATGGACATGTAGTTATGCTAACATTACGTCGATCATTTGCGTCTAGCTTGCTTTTCTTGACAGTATTATTAAAAACACTAATGACAATGTGTTGAACATTTGCATGAAGTCGCTAATTCTCGCATCTCACCAGTATGATATAGAAAGAAGATATATTCTATAATTGAATAGATATCAACTCCGAAACACATTTTATACAGCTTGATGAGCTCGTGCAAACGCTCAGGCGACTCGATTAGATCTATTCAAAAGGCTTACCATTCGGTGTAAAAATTTAATTATTCTAATCATTCTCCTCCCTTCTTTTTATGGCGACGCATTAAAATGCACGAAGGTCGATCGAGTAATTAAAAATCGGATATAACGAAGCTGCGTTATAGCAAGAGAGAGAGAGAGAGAAATGGCGACAAAACAAATTGTGTTGATTGCGCACCCTAAAATAGGAGATTTCATCTATTTTTCATATCTATTTTGTCGCCTATGTTGGCACAGGAATCTACCGTAGATAATTGGTACTGAATCTTATGCAATTGATGTTTTAAACAGCATGTCCTGTACCATGCAGCTATACAGTAGCCTAATACTTATACATTTGAAATATAAAATACATTTTATAATATTTTGCAAGCTAACAAAATATTAAAAAATACCCTTTAACACTAGAATTAACATTGAGGCCAATTAGTATTTCATTATGCGATTACTTGTGCCTGTACCTGAATGCACAAAAAACTTTCAGAAAAATACATGGATATTATATGTTTCATGGCCTCTTGCAAAAAAAGTACAATTTATACATGTATGTTTTCAATGCTCTTGGAAATTTAGAAATGTTCCTACCAATACAGGAACATGGTTTTAACAATACACAAATTTTCTCCTGAAATTACACAGAAACATATGTTCCTATAGCAATACAAAAATTGGTTCTTGCCAATACATCGTACAAAAATTTTCTCTTGACAATACAGAAACATGTTTTCATCAATACAAAAATATGCTCCTAGCAATAAAGAAATATGTTTCTACAGTTTTCAACAATACTGTAAATAAATTAATGTACATTTAGTGTATTGTTGAAAACATGTTTCTTTCTTGTTATGCCTAGTTCCCCACCAAGGAAACATTTCCATGAAACATGAAACTTGAAACTGTTTCATGAAATGTTTCAACGGTGTTGCATTGGTTTGGACACCTTGTTTCACGACACATACTGTACAAGATAAGTATCAAAACATTTCATGTACGTGCAACATTTTTGTCATGAAATGTTTCGAGTTTTATGTTTCATGAAATTGTTTCCTTAATGTGGACTAGGTATTAGGATAACGAGCATACAGTATGTATGTGTTTTTAAAAACACTGAAACATGGATCGAACATTACAAAAATATACTTTTGACATTGCATAAACATGATTTTAACAATGCAGAAATATGCCATAAATACAGAAAAATGGCATTACAAAAACAATAGTGTTAATGAAATTGTTTACAATCATACAACTTTTCCAGCCATCTCTGGGAAGGTACCTTATGTTTAATTGCCCCCAATACAATTTAGAGCCTCTCTGTTTCAGAGCATGTTTCAGCAATGCATGTACAGAAGCGTTTGTTATTCGCCCAAGGCCATAGCATGAGAAGTTTATCAATTCCAAATTATATCTACGGTAATTATCTCACAATTAATAATTGATTACGCTTAATAAAATAACCTTTGCACATGTACAGTATACAAGCATGCATTAGTGTCAACATCATGACTAGAAAAGCCTTGAACCACACCCAGCTCAGGCGTAAATTTATATAACAGAAAATTAAGATGCACATGGTGATCCAGTGCACTTCCAGACAATTTATTCCCCCATACATTACATGAATACTGTATGCCTGTACTGAACATGATAAAAAAACATAACTAAGTTTTCCAGGAACAACTTGACTAAGTTTCCCAGAATAAGCCAGCCAATTTGTATCATTGTCACGAATAGATTAGATTTCGTTTAAGAAAATGGATTTTTTATTGTTAAGAAAAAAGATGACTTTTTTACCTAACATCCAATGACCAAGTTATTAAACTTGCCATTGCCAATTTCAGATAGCATCTCCCTCAACTTCGTATTTTATTGTCAACGTGTTCCTGCGGCAAACCTATTCATATTTTTGAATTTCGTATCTAGGAGCTATACTTCTAACGATATCATTTTGTAAATTGGGGAGTATTTTTTTATATTTTTCCACGGTTGACTTCAACTGAAAACAGTTTCAATGGCAAACGAGCCAAGAAAAATATAAAATCAAGCTTTGAGTACCGCTTGATAGAAACGAAAATGGCAACATGGACCTAATATTATTTTTAAGCCCTTGAATTTTTATTTTATTTTTTTACTTCCATTTCTTTATTAGTGTTTTTATACGGTCATTCGAAAGGATTGGGGAATTCGACGATATCAAATTTCCTCCGACATTTTTTCAATATATAGGCAATGTCTTCGAGCAACGATAGATACTATAAGCACTGATCAAATAAAAGTTGGTGAACCTTGCAGCTATGATTTTCATCTTTAAAAATGCCCCAGTCAATTTGAAGCAAGAGAAAGGATATGTTCAGTGCAAATGTCTCGCTATTTGCTTTACAATTCATACCGTCTTTGTCTAGTCGATTGAATTTTTGAAACCAAATCTACTGTTTTATATAGCGTATCGTATAGGGGCTGGCTTACAGCCACAGTAAACATCAATGGGACGTATATGGATCCATGGCATATCCGTACATGGAGAATACGGAATTGTATACGTGATCTGACATATCCTGAATTTGAAAGCTATACGAAATATTATATCCGATTAACATTGAGCCATGGGAATAAAAAGAAACTAGTAAAACTTTCAAAGAAGAGATACGAACAAAACCTTTTGATGAAGTCTTATAAGTACGAAAATAAATAATGGGCTATTCACTACAGATCCAACACCAGTGTTCAAACCCAATTTCATGATAAGTTGATCAAAAGCTTGAATTATAATAGCAGAGCTAACGAATTGCACCTAGTATATTTTCAAGTAGATTTTTTTTTCAATATTGATTAACACGATTATATTACATTTGTTAATTAAGATTAATTTTCAAATTTCTACCTAAAGTTAATCTATAAATTAAGAAGAAAAGTATGTATGTATGTACATGTATATATATAATTAATGTTTCGCAATCTTGATCCACTCGACCAAGTAAAACTGCAGGTTTTCATTTATAAATATAACACTCATGCTTGCCAATAAAAGCACGATACTACTTTGAAGTTAACACTTTATCATATTAAAAACATAATAAACATTAATTACATGTTAATTTACTACTTGCTATAATTACCTTTTATTTTCTGCATATTATACAAAATGCATTCTTTAAAGAGATATATTTTAATAGTATGTTGACATATACTTATTATGTCGTTTTCGACTATCAATAACGAAAATGATAAGTTATTATTTAAATGAAGTGTATTCTTATAAAACACGTTAACAGCAATTTGTAATTAAAGTTTAAAATGTTATTGGCATTTTTGCACTTAAATTATATTTTGTATTGATCGATCTGCATTGTGAATTACATATTCATTAGCACGCACTACAAATTGAAACCCAGTTGTTGTTTTTTTGTAAATAGTTAATATAGGTCAATCCATAGACTCGTGCGCATTATGCAGCATTTAATACCACTATTCGTGTATTATCGTGTATATTATTAAATGAAGTCTGGATTATTTTAAATTTTTATTAAAATCTGAAACTTGTTCCCTCTGAGGCCATTTCTAAACAGTTGATTTCACGTCTATGCAGTATTTTTAAAGAGCAGTTAAAGTCCATATTGAGCCAATAGGAAAATCCTCTTTAATACAACAGAACCTCGGGTTATGCTGGCAAAAGGGTCATGAAGGTTAAGCAATACGCAATCCGCTCGTCTTCGAGTCCATTTCCATTGCTAACGATATGACCCAGGTGCCATATAAAGTTACATTAAACAATTGAACTAACGAGCACTTCTGAACAACCTAGGAAGCTGCATAAAGACTGTATGGGCAAGCTGCTCATTCTTAAGTTACAATCAAACAATTCCCTAGCAAGTCGAGGTGAATTGATGAGGGCCATGGATGATCATCTCGAATATACAGTAAAAATGACGATACTCAATAAGAATATCATGTGCCTAGGCTGAATTGGCAGGAAAAAAATAAAAACGGACCTTGGCCAGTTGCAGCCAATGGTAATTTTAGTATGGCGATCACAACGAGATTTGATCTATACGGATATTCAGCCCACTCTCAAACCACCCTCTTCATCATCATCATCGAAGAAGATGAACTGACCGTAAGAAATACTATCATAAAATAAGGGAGACTCCAGAAGTACAAGGCTAACTTGATCGTGTTGTGTTTAAAGTTGGTATAATAAAAAATGCATAACGATGTTTCGAGTTATTGCATTAATAATGTATATATTGCATACATGATGCAATAGATGCTTATTATGTTACACATTTGAAGATGTTTTCAGGGTGGAAAAATGCTCTCATTGTAGGAGAATGTTTTATTAGAAATGCTACAAGCATACCTACCTATATAGGCCAAAGAGGATGATGAATTTTTTATGAGCATATCGAATTGTATTCTAATATATATGATAAACATATATATGCATGTGTGGGTGTATATAGCAGTAGAAAATTGTACACCTTAGTGTTTGATGACAAATTGTAACTAGTTTCATCTGAACTTATGATATATCAGTGTTTGCAAGCCTGTGAACAATAATTAGAAAATACAGTTGGACCTGTCTAAAATCTCCTGTGTGAAATACTTTCCTCTCTAAAATAACAAAATATGCCCATCCCGACTTGGAAACCATGCATAAAGTAATAAACCACCATAAAGTGATATTTAATAATTTGTATTGGTCCGTATGATTTTTTAAAGAAATATCAACAATGGAACTGCAAAAAATATCAAACATGGAATCGAAAATGTGAAACATGGAAACAAAAATGGGAGGAAAATGCAGGGAAATTAAAATTTGCTTGTGATACCCAATAACTATTAACTCATCTGTATAATGTACATGTACATATGTAGGATTTTAAAAAAAATGGGAAATTACCTATAGAAGCTGTGTAATTAGTGTCGACAACTAGCTAGTGACTCGTGAAGGATTCAAAAATGGGAAATTCCCAATTCTGCATCTATATAAGTTTACACTGTAGCATATGTTTACTGATAAACCTGTCTAAAATAATATTTTGTTCTGGTCCCAACAGCAATTTTTTAGACAGGCTATACTGTAGAGAGAACTAATGTGCATTTTTTACAAATGTTGTATGGTACTGAAAATCCACATTCAGTGAACATGTTTTATTATATTTTCTTTGAGAAAAAAACAACATTTTTAAAATGCTTTAACTGTATGTAATGGTTTTTTTAAATTTTATTGGAGAAGACCTTTAGGAATGCAATTGAAATATATTTTTTACATGAAACATATATTTAACGAACTTAAATGAATATATATTTAAAATATAAGTTTTCACTCCAGATCATTTTTCATATACTTCCGTGATATTGTTTTTGCCATAGCTTGCCAATTTAAAATCTAGCAATGTGATATGGCGTTATACATAGCCTGCATGTCACATTCGTTTTATTTCTGTCTTTTAGCTCCAACTATATTGAGATGGCTGATAACACGTCATCCCATATACGTTCGTTTTTCTTACAAAGTTCAAATTATAGTGAAGTAATGTGACGTTTCCCATTCGCAGAAACGTCGTGTGACATTTCCCTATGCTGATGGTGACTTATATACGTTAACTCCCCATTGCGATGGCTATTTGCGTCACAATAAGGTGACGTTTTCAAAGCGATGACATAAATGATAAAAATGAAGGTTTTTCTCATTCACATGGAAACTGCATTAATATAAATAAAAAAGATAAATTTCACTCATACGCCTAACACCAACAAACGAAAGAAATTCTAGAATGTTTACTTTTAAAAGCCAAATCCGCTGTGTAAAAGCTAAAATCAAAAATCCATACTTAATGCCTTAGAAATAATACTGATGATACTTAATTGTTAGACACACCTTATCCCAACAAATGACATACCAATTTGAAGTTAACTTACGTATTTTCTGGTCTAGTTCAACATGTCTTTTTGAATATTTTTTTATAAAACTTCTACAAAATTCGTACATCACTATATGAGAAAATGTTGGCTGAAACATGTACTATATTAAAAAATTGTGTATTGGCTCAATTAGTAATAAAAAGTCATTATAGCAATAATGCTATCACTATTTCAAAGTTATCAGCAAGCTGGTTATTTTCTATAACCATTACTTTAAAATAATATTCGATGTTTATATTCTAGAAATAATTTATTTCCAGCTCTTATCTTCTTAGATTTATAGCAGGTTTGCTCATATCATGTATATGAAAATTATTTCTGACAAAGGTAGACTAAGTCCAAGTCTTAGTAGGAATTTTAGATAGCGAATTCCTTTTACAAAGTGGTTTTGTGTATTTTGAAATGTATGGGCTACAAGCAACTAAACAAGATAGAAATATCCTAAATCGGCTTTCGTATGATAACCGAGATTAGCGCCAGTTTCCTTATTGCATTTTGGACGTGAAAACGAGGTTGACAAGGGAAAATAGATATTTAAATCCCTGTTTAAGATGTAATCGTAAAAAAGCATTAGGGAAAAAAGAAGTCCTTTCAGACCATCTTTTATAAGTACAAGGTTTGAAGTCACATGCAGTTTCATTCAGGATAGTCAAACTATTTAATGTCCTGTTCAAATCAAATTACATACACAAAAAAACACAAACAAAAAAGGAAATTTATCCTGATGTTAAGCACACTTTAAAATGGATATGAAAAAAAAATGAAATCATTTTGACATCTGTATTACACATTAGAAAGATTGAGAATTAAGGGTGTCATACAAAAACACGCCATTTTGAATTTTAATTTGAACGCAGTTTACAAATTCGCCCGAGTGGTGGCGCTAAACATAAGGCGCTTTTGCCAAAAGATGCGCCATCAAAAACTTATTTCATGACATTAATAGCTGCGCAAGTTCAATACAGGCTTACGTTTTCGAAATGGAATCAAAACTTATTTTCAAACGGAATCGTAAACGTTGAGTGTTTTAAAGTGATATCATTCTTTCTAATATCTTTTACGGTTGACGTTAGAAAATTTCCAGAAACCTTTAAGAATACAATAGGTTTTCAAACTGTAATTTTATAAAATTCCGTATATTTTGCAATCTAGAAGGCACTGCTGGTGCATATACCTCGCAATTTCCGTTTAATAAACTCGAATTTGTCGTTTTCAAATCCGTTCCAAGATTGGCAGTACAGAAACCACACCGTGCACCGCTACATACACACACGCAATATCAACAGGAAGAGGTTGGAATTTGCCATCTTTGCTTTATGACTGCAGAGCTAAATTGACATTTGTGGCTGCAAAAATTGCATTTTGATGGTATTGGGAAAGGAAGGGGTGAGGGTGAAGAGGGCAAGAAGGATATTCGATTCGTTGCTCCAGAGATCGATACAGAGTGTATCATCTTATCAGAAGATTCAGGAAATGCGTATGAAACAGATTCAACCATTTTGCAAAAACCACCTCCAACATAGTCTGCAGCACGCCCCTGAATCGCAGATTTGAGATGTGCATCAGTGAATGGGGAAACTCCATGGCTATATTCCAGGGTCACCTCCCATTGCCCACTACCCTTAGGATTTCCAGAAATTCTGCTCAAAGGCGAGCATTTTGAGCACCTTGGCTAACGAGAAAAGCCTTCGTGCAAGCTATTTACGATGAAATCTCTCGCTAATCGCCATTCTTAATTGTCTCCAGAGATCTCTCTCCATTGGCCCTAAAACTCAATGGCAATGGCTGGAGTGCGTGCATTAATTAACTGCTGAAGGGATGTTCTGAAAGTCAATCTCAGATGGCGAAACACGATACTCCTAAAGGCCAAACTGGGACGTGGTGAACATCTATAAAACAGCCATCAATACTGGATGGAATCTCCCCCGATGGACTCAAGTGTAGACTAAGGTGGACAGGAGATATTGGTTTTCATGGTGTGATTTGGTGACTTGTTAGACATTTGCTGCACGAGTCCATCATCAACCTTGACAATATAAAGCCCACGAACAATCATTTTCAGAATATTTTCATAGAAAAACTAATTAGGCCCTATTGTGTGTATGCAATACAAAATACATGTATCATTACCTGGACTGGTAAGATTCGTTATTTACGTTTAGTTTTGGTTAAAATTAAAAACTGGTATATAGAATATAAGAAGTAAATGAGTTTGATACAATGGACAAAGTCCGCATTACAAAACAGCGCATGCTTGTTGGTAAGCGCCATCTATAGACAAAAAAAATTCGAAACTTCTAGGGCATAGAAGGTCGCAGTATCAAACATTGAAGATGTTTTTTTCATTAATATTTTAAAAAGTTACTATTTTAAAATTTCATAGGGGATAGAAGGTCGCAGTATCAAGCATTGAAGATGGTTTTTTCATTAATATTTCAAAAAGTTACTATTTTAAAATAATTCATACAATTATTTTGTACCATTATCTTAAACCTCCTAAAGATTCATTTTGGTATCATAATTAGATAGCTAGATATAATTATTTAAAGATTTATTTCTAATGTGGTTCTGTGTTAAAATCGTGTTTCTATCCCCTAGGAAAACTGCAATTTCCTACCACAAGGGGGCGCTGCACGTAA